>VWPU01018954.1:0-37572 GCA_013398955.1 Callaeas wilsoni
GAGGAGGGGAGGGAGGGGGGAGAAATCAAATAAATAAATAACCTCCGCACCAATAAGAGAGGCAGCGGCTGCCGAGAAGGCTGGGATCGGATGGGAGAGGTCTTTCTTGGGCTCTATTTGTTTGTTTGTGACTGGAGCTGCAAAGTTCAGAGCCAAACGTGTTGCTTTCCGGCGGCGGCGACCGCCCCGCTTCACCTGCTCCGCTGACGGGTGCCTGCCCGGGGCGGCCCCGCGGCTCTGCGGGCCCTTCGCCCGGCAGCCTGCCTGCCGCTGGGGCCGACGGACGGCAGAGGAGCGCGGGGCTGTGTCTCTCGCCTGCCCGCCTTCCCCTCCGCGCCTGCCGGAGGGCAACGGACAGGTAAGTGCTTCTTTGCCGCACTTCTGCCCAGCCCGGCACGGAGGGTGCCTCCGCTCCGTAGTCACCTGTCACTGCAGGAGCTGCTCATTTATCAAACTTTGTCTCCTGTCGGCTCCCGCACCCCCTGTCTTGCCTTTTACGAGAGGGCGAGCTCTCGGGGTTAATTGGTTTTGCGCAGAGGGAAGCCGCGGGGGGCGGGAAGGGGGGATCCCACTCTGCAGAGCACAGCTCAGCCTTGTCGGGAGAGGGGGTTTGTCCCAGCCTCTCGCCTCTGCTGCCGCTCGGGGCCGCAGCTCGGGGCCCCTCTTCCCACGCGAGTTCGCGGCGCGGAGGCGGCGCGGGCTCCAGGCGGAGCGAAGTTGGTTTTTGCCCTGCAGGGAGCCCGCGGGGCCCGTGCAACAGGCACCGTCCTGCGGAGGGAGGGCGGAGGGGCGCCTTAATTTCAGGCGTGCGGCTCCCAGCGGCCGCGAGCACACCTGTGCCCTTTTAGGTAATTCCGCTTTGTTTCCAGCACCTCCAGGGGTTTGCCTTGCGGGGAGCCTGTGCCATGCGGCTGCTTGTGAGCGCCTGGCAGCAGCCCCCGGAGGCACGCCTCTTCTTAGGAAGGAGAGAAAGTTGCCGATGCTCAGGAGGGACGGATACGGTGCTTCCACCCGGCCGCGCTGGGGCGCCGGGCGGCTTTGCCCGCCCCGTGGTGGCGGCGCCCCGGGGAAGGCAGCGAGCGAGCGAGCGGGTGCTGCGGGGCGCGGACGCCCGGCAGGTGGAGCCGTGGGGAGCGGCGGCGCTGGTGCTGGTTTATCTCGGCTGAGGCAGTGTGGCGAGCGGAGCCCGTGGGCGCGGTGCGAAGCGGCCCGGTACCCCCGAACCCGCTGCACAGGGGCTGGAATGGGTCCTTCAGGTGGATGCTTCAGGTGGATGCGGTGGGCGCTGAGCGGGGTGCGCCGGGCGGTGCGCGCCTTCCTGCGGGCGCTGCAGGTGGACACGGTGCCCTGCGGTGTTAGCCTTACCCCTGGTCACACGCGTATTTTTTCTACAATTGATCGTCGTTCTGTTTGTCACTGTGTATTGGAAAGTGATCAGATTCGAGGAGTAGTCTGTCTTAATTATCACAGAATGTATAAAAACGTAATTGGTAAAATTATTCAACAGTGGTTAACAATTAAAAGATTATCCCAGTACTCTGCAGCTAGCAAGGAACAGACTGTACTAATTGGATAGTTAATGACATTTAAATGGGCAGGTTTTCTTAAAATAGGAAGCTCTACTTTTCTAGGGCGCTGAATAGAGTGTTAGAATGTTAAATAATTATATTACAGTGATGGTAACACTTCTGCAAGAGCTTAAGGTGTTAGTTTGGTCAGCAGCACTGGGACAGTCTTTGCCCAATTTTAGAGCATTGCTTAAGCGAAGGCTGGATTTTCATTGCTTTTCCTTTAACAGGTAAATATAGCTAATTGGTGTAGAAATATGTGTGAAACAAATCGAAGGGATGGCAATATTTTATATATTGTCCAGTGAAATCTTTTTCCACCTTCAACTGACATAATTTGACTGAATTGATAATTTAACTTGAATTTTATGCTACAAACCACTTAATACTTGAATTTTATGTCTCTTTATGCTACTTACACTGATTGGAAATAATTGCTGTTTAATATTGTGGCGATTGGATATGGGATGGTGTAACAACACTTTTCTTGTCATCCTTTAATAACTAAACAGTTAAGGTAGTGTTTTCGTTGTTTGTTTGGGTTTTTTTGGCAATAATAACATTCCAGGTTAAGCACTTTACTCCAGTAATGAAGTGGTAAATAAATCAACAGTACAGCTAACCTGTATTTTCAGAACTCTGGGTTCTCCACATTTCTCATGTTTCTTGCACAACTTGAAAATGTTCTACGGGAAACTCATACAATGACTGCATAAACTTGTTGCATTTTTTGTAAAAGTTTTCTTAGTGTTATAAAGTTGGCATAACAAGAAGCAACACAATGTAATCTTACGTTTGCGTTATTTTTTTTCCAGAGGCAAAATGTTTTCCATTATCTTAATCAAAGACATATACTTAAGGAAAGTGCCAGGAATTGAATTTAATAAGAGATTAACTTCACAAATTAAATAGGATATTCTATATTAAGAACTACTGTAGAGAATAGCACATAATTAAAATCATAAAGTATATCTGGACTTTTATATACCTATGCTTTATTCAGTCAATCATGAGTTTTTGTCACCAGTATCGTTTTGTGCTCCTTTGAGGTATAAAAATGCATAAAGAAGCTCCTGAAATGCTGGCCTAAATACTGAAAGGGCTTGGAGTGTGTGTCTCCTAAGTCAGTGAAAATGGTGAGCTTCACAGAAGTTATATTCATAATTGTGAAATTAACTTATTTTCTTCTTGTGTTGGGTGCTATAACTGTCACTTAGAAATCTTTTTTTGTTTTGTATCCCAACCTTGCTCTTTTCACTATCATAGATACATTTCTCAAACACTTCCTTTGTTCAAAGTATTAAAATATTTCTTATGAGCATTGCTGCTGTCTTCTGAACCTGAATTCCAGTCTATGCTGTCCAAATGAGTGTTTCTTAAAAATCAGAACAATAGAACTTCTGGGTTTTTCCTCAGTTCCTGTAAAAATGTTAGTTTAAATGAAGATGGTGTTTAATGTTAAGATTGGATTTCCTCCAGAACAAAAGTATGACTTTCCACACAGGTGATAGATAGCTGAATGTGCTATCAGAGATTTACGAAACACTGATGTCTTGACATCTGGATTTGCTATGTGTCTTTAATAAAACATGGAGTGTGAGAAAATGCTGTAGAGGGTTTTTTAAGGGGGGAAAAAACCCCACAATTCTGAAACAAAAGGAATACTAAAAAATATTCTTCATGACATACTAGACTATATAATGCTGGTGGGGGGGTGGGGGAAGTTATTTGTGTATTTTCCTCATACTGTATTAAAATTATATCAGCATAAGTTTTATAAGAAAATTAACTCTGCTTTTAAAATCCTTCTAGTGAAATACACACACTTCTTCTGTATAACATGTAGATACTTTTCCCCTGATCTTTCCCACTTCTCCTTCTGTAAATCTATGCAAGAAGGTTCCCTGGCATTATTAAGCATATTCTTTTGTATTGCTTCCAATTTGTAGCACTTGGAATCTTTCTTTCATCCTGCCATTTGTTATACTAATGTTAAACTTACTGTCCTTGCTAGAATGAAAGTTTCTGCTCTTCTGACACTTTCTAAAAAACGCATACCAGTGTTTTACACACAGTTTCTAGAAATGTTGTATTTGCTAAACTGACCATTCCATATGGATAAACGCAAAGACTTTAATCCTAGAAAATGCAATTTTAATACTGGGAGGAAGGGAAAGAAGTTCTTAAGTCCTGTCTAATTACCATACATTGCTTGTTAAATGAGGGAATGTCAGCTTCTGGGCACATCATAACAGTAAAATACCCTATGGTTGACTTGGAAGCTACAGCTGCAACTTGTACTGGCTAAAACACATATGCAAGAAACAAGCAAAATATTTGTTAATGAATTGAGGTGAAGAGTCTGTGAATTCAGTATATGAGAATATTTCTAGCATAGCTAATAATTATTACCTGTGATAGATACTGGAATAAGAGTTCTGGAAGCCAGTACTTATGGGGACTTTTAAAATATGTTGCCTTCATATATACTGAGATTTTTTTTTTTTGTTATAACAGCATTTTATTTCATTAAAGATAGCAATTCAAGTTACAAACTAATACATTCTATAGGCATAGCTGAATCACAGTTTGCAAATTATCAGAATGACTAAAGCATTAAATTACACTTTTATTTGTGCAATAAAGATAATTTCATACAAAACTCAACTTGCAGCTCTGTTAAAGTCATGAATATCTTCTAACTTCTGAAATTGTATTCTTTCATTCAGGTCTCTAAAGAAACCAAGTCTTACGTGTGGACTTATTAATTCTGTACCACGAATTCAGGAATTTAAGGATGAATAGTCTAGGATGAGGTTTTTTGAAGACTAACGTTATATCAAACAGAGGAGACTGTTGCTGGTTTAGCACACATATGCACTGTTACATACCTAAGTATGCTTATATATGCTTTCTGTGTGGAAACCAGTCTTATTTAATTAATCTTAGCAAGAGAAACTATCTGCTTTACAAACTGCTTTAGAGGTTTAATTTATCTAGTACCTTCTACCCCAAGTAACTTGTACTCCATCTATAAAAAATAAGACCGAATTTGCAAAGATTATTTTAAAGAACAGGAAGTATCTTTTACTGTAGCGTGTAGAAAGATCAGCATGGAATATTTGCAAGTACTTTTCCTCTAGAAACACAAATTGAGTCAAAGGAAATTTAGTTTTGTTGATTCAAATTGTAACTGTGAAGTATTGCATAAAAGAAACTTGGCCTGGGAGCTCTGCTGAAATCTAGAACTCTTGAGAATGTCTCTTCTAATAGCTGCCAAATGTTTCAATGTTAATTAGGCAGTAATGTAAATTGAATCAAATGTTACAACAGCATAATGTTCTCCTGTTGAATAGAAGTTCTATGGCTAAGCAAACATATTTTCAGCAAACAAGAATATTTCAACATTGCCTGTTCAATGAGAAGTGTTTCTGCAAAAGTCCTAAATAGTGCCCTGTAAGATGCCCAGAGAAATCTGATCAGCATGTTTCTATTGTAGCAATCTAATGAGAGCAGCATCTCATTCCCTTGGAATGAATGGAAGGACATTTTATAGAAATCTGTAGAGTCACACACGTGGTGGCTCTCTACTCCAGTCCTAGTCCATACCAATACCCAAGACTTCTGCCAGCTGAAGCTTTTACCTCCTCCAAGGGTAAACGAAGCAAGAAAGGTGAGCTGTGTTCCAGAATATGGCATCGTGACTGTTTGACAGTGCAGGTCTGCAGAGGGCAGATTGGCAGCCATCTCACTGTGTGAGGTCTGGACCCTTAAGGAATAGTTGGAGTAGGAGCATTTTGAACACGAGGGGAAGTGGTCAAGTTGCTCTTCCCTTCAGATAGACACCTATGCATTGACAGTTCTTCTGTGTCTTTAGGGCTCATCCCATCTTTAAAGTGGTATTGAAAACCAAATTGATTTAATCTCTGAAGAAATATATGGTGGCAGATCATTCTGGCTGAGGTAGTGCTCCCACACCTGTTCTACCTTTGTGTTGTGAGCCTGTTCTCCTTAGGACAGGGTAACATTGAGATGTAGCCGTAATCATGTTCAAAAGAACATCACCAAGGGCAAGGAGCAGGGTACAGTAAGGAGAAGACAGCTAGCCAGTAAGGATTGAGGTTGTATTTATCTACTTTTAGAGCAAGTTGGGTGAGGAAGAAAAAAGGATGAAGTATGTGGTAATTGACAGTGGGCATTGCCCATGAGTCACAGCAGGAGTGAAGCTTGTTGAAGTTTGGACTGGAACACCACCAACTCAGCTCTGAGAGACATTATCCCACTTTATGGTAGACTGACCATTATCTGTATGATTTCAGATGAAATAATTTGAACTGCTAGCAAAATTATCAGAAATTGCACTGATTTATGAGTGAGAAAACCCATTCAGAACTTGTTCCTGCAGATGCAACATACATGTTTAATCTGATGATGAGGCCTGCTTCTATTTTTAGGATTACAAGTTGATATAACAGGAGATATGAAGCACAATCTTAATGGAAGCAAAGTCTGTTTCATGCTCTTCCTTTTGGAAAAAATACTGTTTTCGTTTTGGTGGATGTTTGCAATAAGTCACACCTCAGCAAACCTATATGATACTGTTTCAGTTATATGCTAACTCCTGTAAATCATTGGGGTATAGCTTGCTCTTAGACAGCAGAGATTACTAAACCTAATTTTAGACTGAAATAAAAGTCTGTATTCAAGGAACATACAAGTCTTATCACTGTAATTTTTAAGTATTTCTAACTATTTCCTACAGTGAAAGGGATAAAATATATGGATGAGAATCAAAATAGACTAGCTCATGGTCTAAGGGGAAATCAAGCTTTGAAGTGAAGAGGCAGTAGTCAATAGAGATTCATACTTTTTTTTTTTTTTTTAATTTCAGCACATCTGCTCATTTAGGGTGCAGGCTAGCCTGTGAATTAGGTAACCATGGCTAAGAAGGTACTGTCCATTCACTTAAAAGCTACTGCTAATTTAATTAGATTTTAGCTGCCTTTCAGACTAAACTGCAAATATATTCCTATTCCATTGCAGTAGGAAGTAAAATATGTTCATTTGCAGCTGCAAGACTAATTAATTTTACTTCACTTTGCAAAAGATTTACTGTGGCTTATATGTCCCTGGGAAAAAGAATTGTAGATTGTTGTAAAGTGCTCAAGAATGAAGATTTTTTTTTTTCTTTTCTTAAGGACTGACTAGTTAGGATTTACTTCAGAAATAGGATTAGCTACAGTGAGGCTAGAACAAGGGTTAGATGTTACCACTCTTCCTTAGATCCACTGGTAAATACTTGTAACTTAGTGAGTATTTTCTCAGCTATGCTTTCTGATTTGTCATGCAAAAATATGGGGAAGAAAGAGAATGAGAAGAGATTGTATGAGACTGATTGGCAAACTAGCACCAGCTGTTACAACAATCAAGGGGGAAGACAAGTAGTTATTCTTCAGTAGGAACTGAAGGAGTTAGGATTGGATTTAACATAAAGAAGTAAAGGAGAAGTCATAAGAAGAGAACAGAGAAGGCTTTGAAATACCACCTTTTCAGAAGTTCTTGGGGCAAAGAGGTTAGTCAACAAGGAGGGGGAAATATTTGGATATTTTATTATTTTTTTATTTAAAAAATCCCACTACTTTTTTTCTGTGAGAGTAAGACCTAAGTCAGGTATGAAGTTTGTCTCTTGAAGACCTTGTGATGTGCTCTAGAGGACATGCACTGAATGTTTAAAACAGTATGAGTCTTTAGGTTTTAGCTAGGTGGGGAAGAACTACTCTTTATATGCACATAGTTTACCTTATGCTGTATGGGCTTGTGTTCTTAGAGAACTGGAAGAGCTTGTAGTAATTTCTACTTTTCTGCCCTTGTTTTCTTTTTATAGTCTTTCATTCTACTATCTTTTTCTCTGTCTTTGTTTTCTTTACCCTGGGACTGAAGAACATGAGGATCCTAAGGTAAAACTGACCTAAACTGAAAACTCCCTGAACCAGTAGAATTGACTGGTGCTGTGATCACACTCAATTTCTCACTGCTGCTAGTGGCATGTAGAGTAATATTGTGAAAAATTCTGTCAATTTTTGGTTCAGCTACTAGTTGTCATAATGGTAAACAGTTACAGGGAGAGTATCTATCTTCAGGCAGTGAATGAGAAACTTTATTAGCAAAAGAAAAACTGGTATTTTTTCCAAACCTTTTTTTTTTCTCATTATAAAAATTTCATGTAGAACCTTTTCTTTTCCTGACTGAATATCTGCAGCTGATTTTCAAAAACTGTGCATGACATTTTAAACCTTGATTTTATACATATTTTTTCTTGATGGAAAAGTTAAATTTTTCAAATTCTTTGGCTGTTCATTTCTGTTCTCTAACCTTCTCAACTGAATTATTTAGAGGATTATACACACAACCAACCAATCTAAAATTAATAATTCTGTGGTGCAAAAAAACCCCAAAAAAACAAAAGACCACATTTTTAACCACATTGAATTGCCTCTATGCCTCCAGCTAGTTTTGCTTGTGCAAATGAGGGTGCAAATTAGGGGTGGAGATGGAATCTGCTTTAGCCACCATGGTCATTAGAAGAAAGATTTGTGGAACTTCTGCCTCATGCTTGGTATAATCTATATTCTGTAATCAGAAGGTTTTGTGATGGTTTCATTATTATCTTTTACCTTCTGTCTTCTTCTGTAAGACCTAGAGACCTAGTCCGAGAGCAGGACAGGGCTCTTGTGCTACATGGCATGTGCATTCAGTGAGTACAGATCCTGTTACATCCTTGTGTTGGACATAAGATTCCCCTGTCCTTTCAAAATGTATGCATTTATGTAAGTAGCCCATCTAATAAAACGTGACAATATTTGTTGCTATTTGGAACTCTAGAAAATGTAGTTAAACTTTAAGCTTTCTCACTTTCATCTTGGGTTTGGGTTTTGGTTTGTTTTGGTTTTTATTCTCACCCATGCACCATTCTACCATCTGTTCTGTATGGGGAATTTCATGGCTTTCCAATCACATACTGAGGATCCTGTTTGCTATTTATGTATTAATAACTCTTAATATATAGGTATAGAGTAACCTGTGTGCAGATAGCTATTGTAATTTTTTGCCACATAAATTTTCTGTTGCTGCTTTTCTTTACTACAGTGACTTTCTCCAACAAGTCTTCCTTCTTGGTCTTCTATTTTGGTTTCTTCTGTTTCTCAGGTGTGACTGTATTCCTGCTATTATTGTAGCTATCTGCGTTTACAACTTGTAATTGAATTCACTGTGGTCAGCCCTGAGTGCTGTATCTTGAGCTTTGTGAGTTGAGTGGCTGTCTTTTTGTCTGTCTCATTGCCCTTTACCTCCCCAAAAAAATACTCCTAAGTTGATATTTTAGGAGCCTGAGTCTCAGGCAATCCTTTTTTGTGAATAACCTGTAAGTCTGGAAAAAGATTTATTGTGAAACATATGTAGTAGCGCTTCTTTCTTAAGTTTCTCATAGAAGGAGTAAATTGCTAGGAAAAAGTGCAGAAGTCACATAGTGTTTTTCAGATTAAAATACTGTCTATTGACCAAAATTGTTTCTTCATTACTGTACAGATTATGATGTGTTTTAGAGTGATGCTCAGCAGTTACACTTGCTCAGAAAAACACAGGAAGCATCTTCCTCTTTTTTTTTTTTTTTTTCCTGAAAGCCAGTTTGAAGCCAGTAAAGAGTGTTAACTGCATGAAACACTTGCCAGCTTACCTAGGAGAAAGATGCACGTTGGATGCATAGGTATAAGACTCTATTTCATCACTGTTTGTGGTAATTCATCTCAATCTTACTTTCGGGAGGCCACTTCTAGGTTTAATGTCAATTTGCATTTCAGTGAATACCTTGTTTCTATTTCCTTACCGCAGTGAAGATATCTTTGCTTATTATATGAAAGCATTTTTGAAATACCTATCATGTTTGTAAAATATCTACAGTGACAAAACATACACAGTAAAATGTAGGTTGCAGAAAATAGTATTGCATACTGAACCTACAGTAGTTTCAAAGAAAAACAAATGAAGCTGACAACAAAAAAATCTTCCTGAAGTTATCCTGCATTTTCCTAACATTCCTTCTGTACTCTAAGATGGTGAATAAATGGCCTTACAGGTTTAAAGCTTGACAAGTCTGGATGCTGAGGGGACTCACAATAGAAGTTTAAATGCCAGTAGGGTTATTTTTTTTGTTTGAAAGCCCTCAATAACCACAGTAGAAACGTTGCTAAATGGGGGAAAAACATGGGTCATAAGCAAGGTGTTTCAGGAATTAGACATTCAAGCCACTATCATGAACTTTCATTTTTACGAAACAAAAGCTTTCATCTTTCTACCATCCTCATTGAAGAATACCAAACCTGTCTAAATTCTGCATTTGCTGTCTTCTAAGAGGTTATGCTATGTAATGTGCAGAATTAATATCTTGTATTATACCTGCAGTTCCTCAAAATCAATAATCAGTCTTTTTCCATTTTCCATTATAATCATTTTTATAAGGAAGTACAAGGATAGTGTAACACTGCAAAGTAAAAATTGCATGTACTTTTGTGTGATTTTGCCACTGCAGCTTACTCTCTGGTCCTCAAAAATAACAAAAGCTATCAAATATACTGCATATCGTAGATATTACAGTGATAAGTCCTCTTTATTTAACATTTTATTGTTGTCACTGATGTGAAAATGGCTAAACACAAGTAGGTTTTAATGAGAAATTAATTTTAATTGATGACTTAAGGTTTTACAGGATTTGAGGTTTGACAGTGTGTATGGCATGTATTTTGGCTAGGACTGCCGATGAAAAGCTGTGTTGAAAACATCCTTTTCTTCACATTTTATGTAGTTATCAAATGTCTTGTTCTTTTCAGTTTCTTTCTCAGGGCTTTTCTTCATGAAGCCATCTGTAGTTAAAAGAAATGCCACATTTACTTCATATATGTAATCCTTCACTTCTAATAGTATCTCATTATAAAACCAAATCATACCCAGTAAAAAAAAAAAAGCCTCTTTTAAAAAAAAAAAAGTTATCTGAATGCATGTATTTTCTTAGCCCATTGAGCCTGAAATCCACTATGAAAATGCTGAATGCTAAACTACATCAGACTGGAAGCTAAAGGTTTAGTTTTCTGCTGGACCAGTAAATTGTCTTCATTATTTTAATCTTGTGAAAGTTTTGGGTTGGTTTTTTTCCACATTTTCCCTGAAGTTATTAAAATATTAATAAATAAAAGACATAAAGATATTCTTTAAGTGGAATTTGGATTTTTTGTAAATGAATTTAAATTCAAACCTTTTTTAATGTTTCAAGGTGACAAGTTTTAGATTCAATTATCAGACTCTCTTATTGTCCTATCTATCCTTCATATTTTAATTTCTTGTAGTAGTCAGTAAAAAACTCAATTTATAATTACTTTAAAGGGATGAAGAATATAATGTTTGCATGTTTTAAAATAGTTTATTTCTGATTTATTTTTACAGTTAACTTAGCAAAATTTATGATATTAATTTCTTATTGCTTCACTGATTTTTGCATCTACACTAACATGAAATCTTCATGGTTAAAGTACATGTGTAACTGGTGAGAAAAATACTGTCAGTGTATTTCAGATTCACTGTAATTTCAAAACAAATAATTTTATTTCCAGTGCATTCCTTTGGGGGAGGGGGGGAGGGAGGAGGTGAGGAGGATGGAGGGAATTAACTTTTGGACACAATGTGAAAACCTGTGTGAAGAATTTTATCCTTACTTAACTTTCTTTCCATTTTTTGATGATTTGATATAGAGTAGGCCAGTGGAAGCCTCATTCTCTTTTCCTGTGTGTTAAAAGAGCAAAATGTAACCTTTGTCACTAACTCTGGAGAGCTCTTATACAAAGTAATTTTCTGCTAAATTGAAAACTTCTCATAGTCAATAATGACTTTATGTAATAGACATATATCTTACCTTGTAGCTAAATTATCATATAAAGGTGCTTTATTGTGAAGAATTTTCTTAGGTTGGCCAGTTATTTGGTTGAAATCCAGGAATGTGGTGAATCAATTTCTTGATATATATGTAGACAGGTAATGACTGGCTCTATAGTCCTCTCAGTCTGTCATTGATACTTTCTTTATGGATTAATGGTAAACGTGTTACTACACCGGTTTGGGGAGCTAATTTAATCTGCTTTACAATCTGCAAAGCTTTTTCTGTTGTTTATTAGGTACCCTTTATTGTGTTACTACAATGTCATTTTTAATACTGATTTACAAGATATTTTGCTTCCTGACTGTCCTTGCTCTTCTTATTCAGTAGTGCGCTGAAGCAAGTGTGCAAGTGAGCTGAAGATGCTCTTAATTAAATGCATATTTGTCACTGGCTGCTTTTGTTGTGTATGGTTAGGATTTTTCTGGATATACCAAGTATGGTCAGGCATGCTTTTTAGTTCAGGGAAATGAAGCAGTCCGATCTAGTCTGCCAAGCTAGAGCTCTTCAGCTCTCTGTGCTTCATGGAGAAGCTGTTTTTTGAGGTCTGGGCAGAAGACTAGCTGCTCCTTGAGTGGCTGCAGCAAGCTGGTGAACAGAAAATGTCAGCTGTACAGTGTTCTGTCTGAAATGTCACATCTCTTTAGGGTTTGCAAGACTGACTCAGGGCTGTACATTCGAAGTATCTTTTCATTCACGAGCCAGAAGTCTGGTCGAGTAAACACCTGCAAGAGGTGCTTATTCTCTTTAAAAAGACAGTAATAGTGATTGCAGGCACTTCTTAGTGCCTAGGGTTGTGTAGACAGGGGAAACACCAATGTCTCAGTCTGCCATCTTTAATTAATAACTCCTGTATCCTACAGAAACAGCAGATTAGTGTTTTTACAGTGCAGCAAGTAATTTTGAGACAGAAAGAACCAAAGAGCATCATTCTGAGATGCAGTGTGTATGAGAGGACATCTTAGATGCATCAGTGGATTGTTTTGCTTTATTTTTATTTTTTAAAAATTATGTAGTTAACAGATAAATTCTATGAGCAGGAACTAGAATCTAGGTTTCAACTCAGTAAAGTTTTAAAGCTGTTGATTGCTAAGGTTGTAGACACACAGGCATTCAATGTCAGAGCTGGATATAAAAGATCTGGCATTTAGGCATTGTTAGTGAATGTCAACTATTATACTTGAAGAATGATAGCTTTAGAAATAAGTTTAGTGAAGTATATAAGCCACTTTTCTATTATCACAATATTCTTACATGCTTTACAAAAACAGAATGTATTTTTTTATTTAATGTGTCAGAGAGACTCACGGTTATAATTTGACTAGCAGAGAACCTTGTTAGAAACTTGACAGGAGTTCTAGGGTTCAAACAACTATATCTTACTAGAAAAAACATTGTGGAAAGGTTTCTATATTTTTTTATTGTCAAATGATAATTTTTAGCAATCTGCTATAAAAAGAAAGAAAATTAGGACTGTATTGGGAGCCTGTATACTAACAGTCCTGCCAAAGACCTCTAAGTAATCAACTCAATTGCTGTAAAAAAAAGATACTGAAAAGAAGGTGTAAATCTAAACTCCATGGTGCTAATGTGTATCCCTCATACTCAGTGAGTAATAAATGCCTTCTTTATTTCAAAAAGGCATATGTGGGGTGAAAATATATCTCCAGTCAGTTCTCAGTCATGGCACATATAGCGAAGTACCTTGCCCAATTTAATATGATCATTTACTCCATTACATTTCTGCGTGCTTAAGCTTCAAATATAAAGCAAGATGGTTTTTGCTTAATTACCAGACCAAGAAAGAAGTTCAGTTTATAAGCCATAACAAAAATCCTAAGTACTGTTTATTTCTCTTTATAACAATAAGGGGCTAAACTGTGGTTTTTAAGATGAATGAACATAGTCTTTGTAAAATTCATCTATCTTACTATGGCTGAATGTGTGTAAAGTAAAATTATTACTTGCTTTTTTGTAGGGAGGAGGTATTAAAGGAGGTTTCTGAGGCATTACTATGCTATAACCCGAATTATAACTATACATAGGCACAGTGGTAAAGAATTTTAAAGAATCAAGTTTGGAAGTCTAAAAGAGGGTTTCCTCTTAGTGATTCAGATGAAGCACTTTTCCTACATTTACATTACTCTTTGCAGAAGAGTTTAGTCAAGGAAAAAACACCTTGAAATGCAGAGAGCCTTAAAATGTTGCCACTGGAAGTGTGCCAGCGAGTTTGCTAGAAGATAGTATAAATGTTTCACAAATGATAAGTAAGAACTGAAGAGATAGTATAGTGATTATTGCCTATAATCAATATAAAGATCTGTCCTGGATATCAGTGAGACTGATTGCTACCCAGAGCTCCCTGCTGCACTTTGTCTGAAGGGTGGCTTTTTCAGGAGAATTTCAAAAGTGGTCCCAAGGTCCCTGCCTCTTTCACAGGGTAGTTGATAGATTCAATAAGCAGAGAATGTAAGTGAAGTTCTGTTACATTATGTGAGGAAAATATCGAGTCTGTAGTAAAGAAGAATCCAAGTAACAGACCTACAATTATGGGAAATTCTGATACATGTATTGTCACTTACTTTGGAATAGCCAGAGTATGTGTGAGTCGAAAATCAGCTGTTATATTGCTAGGTTTACCTTCGTCTTCCATATAAATTTGTACATAATAATGCAGTATTTGTAGTAAATAACACTGAGGGCATGAGGAACTAGAGCAAGCAAGTTTGTTGTTTCACTTGCATATAACAACTGCTTTAAAATAGCTGTTCCTTGTCTGGTGTTCAAATGCCTAAATATAACAGTGTATTAATACACAATTATACTATGTGTTATTCATGATGATAATTATGTAATTGACATTTTGCACTTGAAATACATAAAGATGGGTTATTGGAAATCATGATCTCTTAAACATGGGTAAATTTTTTTCCGAAACATTAGTGTATGTTAGGTTTGAATTCTGGCATGTCATTTAAATGTCAATCTGTTTTTTCATTTTATCTAAGTATCTTAAGAGCAGTTTTAATGGATTTCTAAATTATTGTCAGAATCTACAGTTTTGGTTTGTGCAGATAGTTTTACTATTTGAATGCAAGCCGCTCAAACTACTTCTGTAAATTGGCGTGTTGCAAAAACACGTCCCATTTAGCATTGTTTCTGTCATCATTTTGGGATGCTGCTCAGTACAGAACTCTACAGCTCAGCAGAGCACAAGCAAATTACAGGCTGGGGGCAAAAGAAGAAAGGACTGCACTTTTACTTGTTACTTTTTTTGGGTTCTTTGTGCGTCAGTGGTGAGCTTGAGTGAATACTGTAGAAATTCAAAACAAGACCAAATTTGTACTAAAAGTGTATCCTAACTTGCTAATACAGCTGTACTAGAGGAGCACCCTGTCCTTATGGAGGTGGTGATGTTCAAAAGTCATGAAAAGTGAAAAAGAGAAGAAAAACTTTGCTGGATACCACTGTCTCCACTAGCTCTCAAAGGTTTTTTTGGTGGGGGAAGTTTTGTAGAAATTCGGTAGTTCTGACTGTATAGTCAATGGGCACAGAGTGATCATTGCATGAAGCCAATGTGAGTGACTCGTATGAAAAACTACCACTGTACATACCTCTATGAGAAGTCCGTTTGCTGCTCCTGCCCCCTGCAATTCATTATTATCAATCTGTAAAGCAGAGTGGAGTGATCCAATGTCTTTTTCCTGATAGCATGCAGCTTTGCTGGCCAAGTTCAGGAGGAAGATACTATAAATTCTTTCTGTCAGAAACATCCAGAGTGTGCACACTTAATCCATTGCTGTGAGAAACTGGAGTAACTCTTTTCTAAGAGATTGTAATCAGTATGGGCTACAATAATGTCCCTCAGTTCCTCCTTTTCTAGGTCTCCAGGAACATAGACGTCAGATTTTTGACAGAGCTGTGTATTAGAGTCATTAGAGGAAAACTTGAAAAAGATAGGCTGCTCATACAGTCATGATTGACTTAGCAATTAAAAAGAAAAGAAACCCTGTTCTTAAAAAACTGAGGTAATTGCTTAGCTGGGGTGGGATCCAAATTAATAGTCATATCTCAGCCAGTTATTAAAAGGTCACAGCTGCAAAACTTCTGCTGTTTAGTGGCACTGTTACAACTTGTAGAGGAAGTTGTTTTGTAGGAAGAGTTGCTTATTTTGAGTAAGACAGAAAACCAAAAAAGTTAAGTATATATGAAAAGTATTTTTTAAAAACAAGTAACCCTGGAGTATCAGAGAAAAATTTGAAACTATCCTTCTGAAAATACAAGTTTTACATTTTTCAAAAAGGAAGTATCATATGAAAGGAGAAAGGACTTTGACACAATGAAGTGTGGACATGCATCGATTTATTTAGAAATGAAAATTAATTGAAAATTTTGTTTAAATGATACTGTTTGGAACGCAAAACAAGAACACACCTTGGCAAATGTATCAAATATATACGTGACTTACCTCAGTAATTTTGTTGATTTTAGATGGAATTTTGAAAGGCTTATCGGCTTGGTTGTATTTTCCTTTTAAAGGTACCAATTAGAAAAAGTTCTTTCTTCGAGGATGGTTCTTCCCGCTTTAATTTTTTAAGAGAACAGGAGGAATTCTATAAATACATCAGAAGCAAGCTACACTGGCAGGCAGATTTTAATGGCTACTAAAAACCTGATTGAAACACTACATTCTCTGAAGGGTAAGAGATAGAGATAGATAATATCTATCTGAAGTCTTGAAATGAAAAATCTAGTGAAACTTCTGCATAGTTTTGTAGTTAAATATAAGGAAGTTATATAAATAACTTTAAGAAAAAAAATTTGCAACAAAGCTGAAGCAAATAGTCAATGAATATAATTCTTGAGAACTGCCAATCTGATGCTTCCAGATAGCTGCCTCTGGAATTACTGCTTGATCAATCAGCCACACAGAAGTCTAGTTAGGAGTTAGTGCCTGAAGTTTGTCCCACTGAATGGAGTGGTGGCTTCTCACATCAAAGATAAATGCAGAACATAAATATTTACAGAATAATCAGATCCTTGTACAAAAGCTGTTTGATTATTACCTTACTCTTACACAAGGATATTCTCTGAGAACTCTAAAACTTGTAGTCCATTTAAACTTCTCAGATGTCTGGTAGCCTGCACTGGAAAAGTCAGTTGAAACTTCATCATCTGCTATAGTGCTTGTGTTTCACTCACTCAGAAATTGCCAAGGACATGTCTGTACTCACCTGGCATATCAGTTTAGTCATTAGTAGCATCTAAGACCTTTTTTCTTATTCCTGCTTCTAAGGTCATGTGCTAGGATTTCAGGAGAAATGAGCAAGAGCATGGGAAAAATTCTAGCCCCACTAAAGACCTAACTTCTTTAAAGCTACACTAATTTACAGGTGTTTCTCTCCTCTATCTTATGCTCTCACAAGGAATTATCAAAATATGAAGACAGAAATTCCCATACAGTTACATAATGGACTTAATATGGAGCAAAGCTGAACTGTTTTGATCTATTCATATTGAAGTTACAGCAGACTGCTGTAGTTGTACGATATTTGAGTGTGTTAAACTAAGTGGCAGTTACAGTGAATAATATATCACTATCTTCCACCTTAGCTATTTTCCTTCATCTTCTCTAGTTCCTCCTCTCTTTCATTCCTCTTTCTTCACCAGGTTTGGCTTGCTCAAACAAATGACAATAAAGTTAGAAAAATCAGAGGAAATAATACTGTCTGTTCATTAGAAAGTGTCAATCCAGACATATGGGATTATTTTTCATGCATTCAGGCAGAAAGATCAATCAGCAGTTGCCAGTTTGTGCTGCCATAGTGTTCTGTTTCCCCTCCAGATTCTATTCTGCTAAAACCACAAATGCATATTGTGTTATTATTTTCTTTGTAGGAAGAAAGAAAGTGTCTGGTATGCCATTATAAGTTTCCTGGGAACTTGGGAAAATATATATTTTTTCAGAGAAGAGTACATTTGCCTAGTTTTTATTTTTTTTAATAAGTTAGCTGAGTAGGAAGACGACTTACTGGTTTATCCATTAAAGAAGAGATGACACTTATGACAAATGATGGATATTTTTGTAAAGTAAAAGGATTTAGGAAGCATGCTGAAGTTTTTGGATTTTTTTTTTTTTTTTTTTTTAGTATACCTTGCAGGAGTAAAACTTTTCTCCTTGAAAAAGAAAGACAGGTGACAAATTTGATCAGTCTTTTGTAGCTCTTTGTTCTGTAAAAAAGAATGGGAGATGCCTAATGTTTTCAGATTTTGATCCAAAGAGAGATGTTTGAATTGACATTGCTCTTGCAAGTATTCATCCTAGAACTGCCTGATACAAAATCAAGATTCAACTCCTATGAAAGGTCAGTCTATCTAAAGAAAGAAAACTGAAGAATGCAAAAATATGTACTAGAAGAAGCAACTGGAAAAGCGAAATGTTTCTCATAAAGCTACTCTAGAAAGCAAAATACTCAATCCTTAATTGATTGAGA
Source organism: Callaeas wilsoni (assembly GCA_013398955.1). Lineage (NCBI taxonomy): Eukaryota > Metazoa > Chordata > Aves > Passeriformes > Callaeidae > Callaeas > Callaeas wilsoni. Next base: position 18,042 of record VWPU01018954.1, read on the forward strand.
GTAAGGTCTATCTTAAAGCCTGTATTGCTGCTGTAGGTAAAGCCAGCCTTGCCGAGCAGATGGAATATTAATCATCATGTACCAGTAACAGTCCCACTTTCTCGCTATGCCCTCCTGATTTATTCACCTTTCTTGCACCTCATCTTCCCACCCACCTCCACCTAAATTCAGGAAATAGGAAGGAAAGGTGGAACGCGGTTATGATTATAGATTCTGATCACAACAGTATTTATTCAAAAAGACATATCAAGTACCTTTTTCACCCACTCAAAATGTCAGCAAGTGATGAACAAATACATTTTTATTCTTTCTGTTTTTTGATCTTGCAAATCTTTTGAGATCAAGGCTTCTAACAAAACATGGAAAGAAAATTCCTCATCTTCATCCTTCTAACAGCAAAGATGGGATCCTTTTCATACTTAAACAAGTAACTTTAAACTCGTAAATATAGCTGTATCTATTTAATCAATCTGTACAGGATTATAGATGGTTAAAGTGTGCAGATTCAAGGGAGATGGTGGTGGTAAATGAAGTTTTGGCAGTAATGAAACCCCTTCATGTTGTCTAGATGCAAAGTGATTGATATAATATTTAGTCCTGCTAGGAGGATTTTTTTTTAACTCGGAAGTCTGAATTACTTTTGGGCAGCTTTATTTTTAAACTGTTTTGTCTTGAATGTATTGCCCATAATTTTGATAGATTTCTTAGTCATTGGTTTTTTTTGGACGGAGTATTAATTGCACACGAAGGAACTTTGCTTAGTATTCATTCCAATCTAAATAAGTACAAGATGGCATTGCTAATAAATCTCGTCTCTACAGAACGTTTTAAAAAGATGTGCTGTATAGTGTTGGAAGTTTTGTTCTTCTGCCTTTGGGAGTAAATTGGGAAGTTCAGCCAGCAGAGCTTCCTTTCTCAGAGGACGTAGCAGGCACTGATAATGTACTGTAAGCTGTGATTCTGTAGTGACATCAGACCGCAGACTGGCAGCAGTCTCTTGGGTACAAGTGCCTAGGTTGCAAAGCTTTCCCAGTGAAGTGGCTGATCTCTTTAGAGGGTGTGCTTGATTTCAAAGGACATTTTATTTTTCTTTAAAGATGAAAGCAATTTTGACTTTTCTAATGCATAGTTATGGCTGTATTGTAACAATGAATAAGATTAGTACTCTAAGAGATTTATTGTTTGAACTTAGTTAAGTTCATTGTTATTTCAGTGTAATTGCTGCACAGTTAAATTGGTTTTTTTAAAAATAGAATAGGCTGCCTGTTTTCTATTAATATGAATTGAGACCAAAGTCAGGAAATTTTGAGTTAAAATATTCTATCATTTTTGAGGTTTTTAAAATGTGCTTAAACTATCCTATAGGCAGGCTTTATTAAGAATTGAAAGACAAGTGGAAATTTCAGTTAATGTTTCATTATTATCTTAATTTTTCTCTAAACGGAAGGGGTCTCGTAGGTGGGAAAGACAAGGAAGGTTTTAGTTGTGAATATTGCTTGCTATAATACACATCTGTTAATAACTATGTAATATATTTAATAAATACTTTCATAGATAATTTTATTTGAATCTTAAGAAATTCCAATGATTGACACACGATTGGACATGTATAAACTATGTAATCAAATCTGAGTGTCTTAGAAACCAATGCACTTGTTTGCTGTTTTTACCGTAGCTGAGACAAAGCATAAAATAAATCAGTTTTATATAAATTTTCTGAGTGTTTATTTTGATCTTTAATATCATAGGTCATGTTAGTTCATAACAGTAGCATCCTTTGTTTGCAAAATCTTTTTGTTTAGGGGGAAAAACACTCCAACCCTTAGATTTACCTTGTCCCTTTTTCTTAAATTATATTCTTCTTTATTAGGCACATCATTTTCATCATGCTTGTTTTGTAATGTGACAGCGGGGCTGGTGACTCTGTATTTGTGGCATCAAGCTTTATACCAGGTCTTCAGCAGTTGGGCTTTATTTTCAACAAGTATTTGTTAAGGCATTTTAGAAAACTTTTCTTTCAAAAGATAATGTCTACATATTCTTTTTGCTTAAAAATCTTTATCTTCATTTCTTTATTTGTTCTCTGTGAAGCAAAAACACTTCAAAATGGAGAACTGCTGGACTGCATTAGTCTCAGTTCTCTATAACATTTCTCGACTATTTTTTGAGATTCAGCATCAAGCTAGAGACTAAGCTCCTATGTATCCTACTAGTATTTTCACCCCCACAGAAAAGAATGACCTGTGTCAGACCTATGCATCCTCCTAGCTTTTCACTGTTTCTCTTTGAGGTTTGTTGTTGTTGGGTGGGCTTGGTTTTGTTTTGGTTGGTTGGTTTTTTGGTGTGGTTTTTTTTAATGTGGTTTGGTTTGGGGTTTTTTTGGGGTTCTTTTTGGGGTTGGGGTTGATTAAAATGAAGAGAAAATGTGTTCTGGCTTTTCCAAGCTTGGTCATAAAATAATATTTATAATATTTACTGTTAACATCTGTATGGCAACTGTTAAAAAAAAAATGAGCAACAAAGCATGAGATCAAAGAAGATGCAGAGAATAAATGAAGCATTTATTGAATGAGCATTCATTAGAAGAAATCAGAATGTGGTCTAGTAAGTACTGACTGCAGTGTAAACAGCTAGGATTTAATACATTAAAATCTGACGATGAGAAATCTATTTTCTGATATTTAAAACATTTTTCTACTCATTCAGAACCAGATAGTCACTGAGTGTTATTTTTTTTCTTTTTGCTACCCTGGAAATGAAGAATTTCTCATTACAGCTATATTAAGCTTCTCTGTTTCTTTATATGTGAAAATCCTAAGTAGAGAATATAGGGATAGCAGTCTTCTCTCTATGTAAAATATTTAGTCTCATTTTCAGCTAGAGGTATTTCTAGAACGAGAGAGGAAATCCAAAGATCTCTTCACTCTAGGTTTAATGTCTTTTCTCTGTTTGTCCTAAAAGCTGATTTTTCTTGACACACAGCTAAACAGGGAAGTATACTATTTCCTCAACAAGAAGAAAGCAGTAGAGTCTTAATTTAAAGATGAAAGCATGGGAAGAAATAGTATGTTCAAGACATTTAAATTGACTAAAGTTTATAAGTGACCAACTAATTTTTAGTTACTTATTCTAAAATAAATGTATGTGTTTTTTATTCTTGTCACTTTACTGCTATGCTATAAGAATAGAAGTTCCTACTTAGGACTCTGATCTTTAAGTTGATTGATGGTAGCTTCTTTAAATGATCTGCAGTACAACCCTTAAAATTGTCTTTTCAATTTAAATGCCGTTCTTCCCCTTGTTATTGTGAAGAAAACATTAAAACCAGTGTGAAGTTTTGACTGGGCTTCTTTTCAGATGTGTGTGGTTACACTGCCAGACTTAACTAGAATTTCTATAGAGGTAAAAGCCAGGTACGTAGTCCTGGAAGCTGTAACAGTGTGTATATCCACAGTGGTCAGGATTATCTGCATCTTCATCTCAACCGAGTGTCCCTCTGTTTTGTTTTGTAACTCTGTGATGAATTAAAAGCAAAAGTTTCAGTAATGTAGGAATCATGACAAGTAAAAGGAAAGGTACTTGCTGGCATTTCTAAGCAATGCTATTTGTAATAAATTATTTCTATAATCTAGATCCGTGGACTAGCAAGCAACTTTCCTTTCATGTCTTATTCTTCATGTAGTCTCCTCTTATGCATTTACAAAGAAGTTAGTTTATTTTTTTCTTCAGTTCAAAAGATTTGTGTCTCTAGGTATCCATGTTGATCTATAAACAACCTCTGTTGAATACACCAGCTAAGAAGTGTTCCATAGTCTTACATTTTCAGAGATGCAGAGGTCCTTCTTCTGCTGCAGTTTGGCCTTATTTCACTGACCTGCAATCATTTATCTCTGAAAGTTTATACAGACAATGCCAGCACTAGTAATTTCCAGGAGATTTGCACTGCAGCATCATAAATATATGAAAGTGCAATCACTATCCTGTACTTGAACATGGTGGGGTATTTTTTCTTCTGTTACTATGCTCAGAAGTCTATTTTTGCTCTCAGTATATTTAACATGTTTTTCAACAGTAGGGGGAAAAAGCTGAAATGGTGCCTGACTATTTGAAACTTTAAAAAAAAAATTAAAAGTTATTATTGGATTGCAGTCATGCACTTCAAAATTTTTTGAAGGAAGGAGTGACATCCAAAGCAGAGTCAAAAGCTTAACATTTTTAATGGTTGAAAGGTGTGAAACAGAAACCTGTACCAGAGAAGATATAGGAAATGCTCATAAAAAGTAGGGAAGTTATCCGTAAAGTTTATGTGGATCATATTTTCTTAGTTTAAAAACTGGTACTTTTGCTAGTTTCCATGTGGTAAGGTGTACGGAACACAGAGGAACTTTCAGGATATTAAGCACAGTTTTATAATGACTAAAGGGGCTGTCATATCTGTGAAAATAAGTTTTCTCTTCATACAGGTAAAGGAGAGTTTAGCTAAAACATGTTATATCATTCCTTGAAAGAGTAACCTATCAAATCCAATATGCACTGCTGGTTGTGTAACTTGACAGTAATTAGGATGATAAATTAAAAAAAATAAAGTAAAAATGTCTTTGCATTCTGCCAGTGGTTATTAAATCATGTTACATTTTTTAGTTTAAAGTTATTGTTTGCTTACAAATGTATAATGCATACTATGAACTCCAAGTAGTTATAACTATATAGGCAGCTTGAAAATGACTGTAGTTTAGCAAGCCCACTTGTAAGGGCTCTAATGCAGTTTGCTGGTAAAGTGGTTTAGGCCCCGAGCTGTATAGCTATGTCAGTTGGAATTTGTGCCCACTTTAAGGAGAACTTTAAATGAGAAAATGGAACAGCTTCTGTTAACCTATGGGAATTCAAATGAAAAGGGCAGCCTGGAAGGCTTGAGTAGCTAGCCAGCACAAGGTGTGGCTTACCTTATCAATATATGGAAATGCAGCTTACTTATGAAAATGAATTTTATTAGTTGCACTAGAGAACATGGTGGGAACATTGAGGGGATAACCATAATCAAATGGAAAACAATACTGAGTGGATGAGAGAGTTTTGGCCTTGAAAGAGGACTAAATTCCAGCAAAAGTCTGTCAGTATATTTGAAGACACCTAATAGTAAAGACTAAATCTCTATACTAAAAGTAGTATTGAGTAGTGGATTTTTTTAAGATTTCATAATAAATAGATTACTGAAGATGGTGAATAGAATATTTTCAATAAAGAGCATGGGACAGAAGTCAAATTGGAAGTAATTGAGGACCAGAATAAAGAAGTCCTGTCTATAGTAACTGTAAAACATTAATAATTTTAGCTAGGAGAGATAGATGGATTATTAATATGGAAGCTAACTAGGATTATGATTGCCTTTATTTTTTAAAAAAGGGGATTTAAACTTTATGTGAAAGGTGAAGAGAAGAATAAAAGTGAGAGCTAATTATTGAAGACAAAGATAAGGCTTGTCACACAAATGACTGTAGCATTGTGTTTCTAATTTTGACTGGGATCTTTGAAATGAAGTACGTCTCATGTCAGGATGAGCAGTCACCATCTGGAGCATATTAATAGCAGGAGTACTCTCAGCAAACATCCTTATGGAGACTTTTTAAGCTAAGTGATGTGATACAGAGGTAAATTTTGAGTAATAGACAGAACTTACAGAAAATTCAAATAAATGCTTTAAATTATTATTGAATATTTGCCAGGAGTTAGCACTAATGGTGGAAACCTGATATTCACCAGTTAATTTTCCTGTCAAAGTAAGTTGTACTGTAGTGCTGCATCTTCAAAATGGACAACAGCTTTCTGAAGCATTGTCTCTTTACACTTCTGGAAAAGAAGTAAATGGAGTGTAACTGTGACTGAAGCTCAAGACACTTCCTTGAGAAGTCTGTGTTAGATTTTCTGTTTCTTTTCTGATTTTTGGATCCTGGACTTGGAAGCGTGAGGTAAATTCCAGACACTTGGAATGATAATTGTGAATGAATCTCACATTATCATGTGTTCAAAAGGCTGATTTTGAATAGAAAAGGGTTTCTTAAGACTGGAAGTGAGCCCTCTTCTGCTGGAGTCCAGAAACTAGTTTTACTACTAGTTGCTTCTATTATGTGTTAATAAATTTAAGATATTTTCTTAACATAGTTGATGTATAGGAATATAGGAATATCATTTACATAATGTATTTGCAGAAGTACTTGTCCTCTTATTTTAAATAACAGATGATATTACACAAAGTAAGAGAAAAGTGCACTATAAAAAATATAAGCAGCCTGAAATCCTCAAATCGAGCTGAAAGATTTTTGATTAAATGCCTGAGGGAATATTCATTTTCTCTGCATGCTTCTGTAAAACTCCATTTTTCACTGGCAGTTACATAGAAACAAAAAAGCCCTTTTAGCCAGGATCTGTACCTTCTCTCCTGGATCTTTTGGCTTTGGCAAGTAAAAAGATACATCTGAGCCAGGGACCCTGTAACACTGCAGCCAATGGAACCTGAAGAACTGGAGATAATGAATCAATAAATATACCAAGTAACAAAACTGTTATCGTGCCAGTATTTTTATTGCTGTAGGCTTTGGCTTTCTCCTTGGCAAGTAGCCATTGTCATGCTGGGTCCATGCCTGTTACTTTTATTATTCCCTATCGTGTATCTCTGGAGGAATTAATGTGACATCCCAATACTGGATAAATAATGAGACCTGTATTAATCAGTTATGATCATTTGTAATAAAGCTTCAGTGTGTATCAGTTAACATTTCATGATTTTTTTTCTTAGAATATAAGGATCCTTTCTCACTGTGGCATTTTACAGATATGGCATAATCTAACCCACTCAGCACAGAATCAAATATGTAATGGTGTTTACAATATTAGGGCGATGTTACCAATTTCAGTAGCACATCCTGCACTGGCACACTTGCACACAACTTCCCAGAAAAGGAATAGACTTGTACTGGTTCAGTCTGCATCACATAGGTCTCATCCCCTGATTTTCATATCTAAAATACCTGTTTTCAGGGAGTATCTAGCACAGCTGCAAGGGCATAGAAATTATATGAGAACACCCAATTTTTGCTCATTCGCTGACTTTGTAAGTGAGCGTCAGTCTTTATACCTGTCTGGAGCAGATACTTCTGCAGTTCCTTAAGAGGAGAACAAGAAGGATTTAAGTAAAGATTGTGATGGAGGAAAAATCAGTAAGGTTTGGTCTTACCACATTCTGAAGTACAAAAGGGAAGTCTGGCTGTGCTACATTTCTGTCCAGCAGGTGAATTATTCACTGTTATATGCTGCTTACATTTTGTGACTCATATTTGGTCTTTCTCTCTCTCTGTCCGCCTCTCCCACTATGCCTGGTGAAAATGGAAAGTGATGTTATTTTTAAGCATATAAATACACTTAAAAAAAAGAAAACTGCCAGTGTGATATATTTTGACATGGTAGGATGTAGAGTGATTTTTTTAAAACCAGAACCTCTGAGTAGTTTAAAACTACATATTCTGCAAGAATTTTATTTCTTGAAGGAGTAGAAACTTGAATTTTTTCTTAAGTAAGTTATGAGGATTGAGTCAGGTGACATTTTATAGTGTACAAGTAACAATGACTTCCCATCTAATTTAAGCTGGGGTTTTTGGAAGGAGGAGGAAGGAGAGAGGAGAGAAATTTTTAAAAGACTAATGATTGTTTTGTCATGTGTTGACATGCCCGAGGACTTCAAAGCTTACTGATTCTGTAGATTGATTGTCTTTTTAAACATTCATAATCTTTAAATGCTTCAGGTCTGAGAAGAAGACACCAGTTGCAGACACTGTTATATCAGTCCCAGAGGAATGTAGTGACAATTATTGACTGTGTAGTAGTGATCCAAATTTGTTAAGGCAATTTTCTTCTTTCACAGATAAAATTTGAAATGTATTTCAGGCATGACACTTAATGTTCTTAGTACACCACTTTGGTACACTTGTGTAGCAAAATATCCATTATCATATATAAGGTCATCATGGACTGATGCAACCAGTAAAAGAAATGAGTTTTGTGAGTTTCTGGAAGCCTTTGGGTTCCCTTACAGCTCAAAAATGTTTAAAATTAGTATTGCATATTAGTGTTAATGCAATAAAATAGTTTAGTGAAGCACCTGCTGTACTGTATTTAAGAATCTGCAGCATCTTGCAGTTGGCCTTGTTCAACCTCAGGAGGCTGCCATGGGACCACTTCATAAGGTGGTACAGATCCTTTTGAATGTTATTCCATTCTTCAGGCCTGTCAGCTGCACCACTGAGCCTGGTGGTGTCTGCAAACATGCTGGTGGTACGCTCGATCCCATGGAATGAATAATTGATTTAATCCCACATTGATGAAGACATTAAACAGTACTGGTCCCAGTACAGACCCCTGAGGAACACAACCCATTACTAATCTTCATCTGGATGCTGAGCCGTTCACCACTACCTTCTGGATGTAACCATTCAGCCAGTTTCTTATCCACCAAATAGTCATAGAATCACGGAATGGTTTGGGTTGGAAGGGACCTTAGAGATTATCTAGTTCCAAGCCCTGTGGCATGGGCAAGGACACCTTTCACGAGGCCAGGTTGCTCAGAACCCCATCCAACCTGGACTGACATTTCCAGGGATGGGGCATTTACAACTGCTCTGGGCAACCTGCCCCTATGTCTTGCCACTGTCACAGTAAAGAACTTCCTCCCAATATCTCATTTAAACCTACTCTCTCACAGTTTATCACTGTGTGCCTCTCTAGCTCTTTCATAGGCTCTTTCATAGGCTCCTTTTAGATACTGAAAGGCCCCATTAAGGTCACCTTGGAGGCTGAACAATGTCCATCCATCAAATACACATCTCTCCAATTTACAGAGAAGGATGTTGTGGGAGGCCATGTCAAATACCTTGCAGAATTCCAGGAGGATGACATCTGTAGCTCTTCCTTTGTCCACAGCTTGCTTTATTCACGTTCCAATAAGTACTCAACAAGTCTCATATAAGGCATTATATTTATAGACTAAAAAAGGATAAGGGGTTGGAAGCAATGTAGTTTTCTGTACTTAATATTCAGAGGAAAATTAGACTTGCGTAAAAATATGTTTACAAAGAATTAAATATTTGAAAATGCGTCTACAAAGAATTTAAAACTTTTTGATCTGTTTATTTTAGAAGGTGGAATGATCCCAGAGGCTTTGTAATTGCACTGAAACCTTCTTAACCTTTTGCGTGTTAAGGTTTTATAATAGCTAAACCTAACGATCAAGACGGAACAGAGATGGTGACCTGGAAATGAGGCGGGGGGGACACACTGTGGTAGGGGATGAAACAAAAAGATCTTCCTTCACATGCTTAATATTATTGCAATAGCCAGGGTTTTGGTATAGTTCTATAAAACTGGTAACAGTATCAAACGGGTTCCAAGCCCATTAATCTGCATATTTCTTCTCCATTCCTATGCAATAAAATCTATATGAGAGAGGATCAGATAAGAGTCAGTTTCTTACCTTAACCTTATTAAAGATATTAATGTGGCAAAAGATAATAGCTGCTACACAAGCTAAATTTCATACATCTCAGAAATCTAGCAGAAATTTCACACTGTTAGGAAATCTAGTACTCAGTAGCAAAAATTGGCTTCTTACTGTTGTTCAAAACAAATGAAAAAAATCCAACAGAATTGAGGTTTACCAGTGTGATCTTGAACGGTACCAAGACATCAATCTGTAGCAAAACTGACAGTTTAGGTAATACAAAATTAAGTGAATAACCCCACAATACTCGTTCTGCTGTCTGTGGAGGAGACTTAATGCACCCAAAACACATCTCTATAAAATACATCTCTATTTGTCTTTAGCCTGTACATAATAAAAGCAACATAGAAATGATACATTGTCAAATTATATGCTGCTAAATTTCATAACTATAATGTTGTGTACTGTGTACAATCTTTCACTTCTATACATTTAGCATCATGCAAAGTTATTTATTTCTTTATTATTTGACTGGTGATAATCCTTAGGGCAAGCTATATCTAACTAATGACATGTACAATGCAGTCTTAAAAGAAGTTGAGAATGTGTTGGTATTCTTGAACCATGGTGGGATATATCCTTTGATCAGACTCTTAGGAATGTGGTAAGGGAGTTGACTCAATTTAAGGAGTCTGTTCAGGCTTTGTAATACAATCTTCATTAAGTTGCTTGAGCAAGCCTTCCAGTGTGCACTTAAAAGCACATTATGTTTTCTGTTTTTAAATAATTCCCATGTTATTTTATAAACATCCTAATTCTTCATATTTCTGATTTTCATAGATCTGAATGTAGATTGAATGTTTTTGAAGTAAACGAAACTTTTAGAGAACTTAACATCTTTTGAGGAGTGTAATATACTACAGAGAAAATGCAAGCCTGTGTTTTGAGGTTTTATTTTAAGGAGTGGTGGTGGTGGTGGTGAAGAGTTGTTTTACTTTGAGTACTTCCATGTAGGTTTTTGACCACTGCTGTATACCAATGCCGAATGTGTTTCTTGCTTACAAGTATTATAGGCCAAACAGAAGTCAGAAAATTCCATATGAATTAATAATAAAAGAGGAAACTTTGATCATCCAAGACCTCTGAGAAAATGAATAAATATCAATGGAAAGCCTACTATTGATTCCATTAGGTATTTATTGTTTGGAATAAATAGTTTTCAAAAGCATATTATTTGGTAAACAGTTGCTGTGGCTTTGTATGTCATAATATAAATCCAAGTTATTGTGCTAATAGTCGATATACAGCAAGTATCTCCTTGGCTTTTGTTGTTTAATACTTGTGATAATTTATATTTTTATCTTCTTTATTCTTAGCACTTCTATAGGTTGCTAGCTCACCTTCAATAAAACACACTGTTCTTCATTCAGACTAAATGTTTAGTCAAACAGATGCACATAATAGTAAGTGAGAACAAACAGCTGCATTTTGAGTTTTTCTGACCTTTGGGTTCTATCAAATATAAGCTTGATTAAGTGTTGATTTTAAATATACAAGGACACCGCAGTTTATTTACTATAGACCCATTTTATCCAATGTGTAGGATACATAAATACCCATATACTGCAATATATTACCTGAAACATGATGTTGCAATATACTATGTATCATCTTGACAATATCTCACCCAAACCTATATAATATGATTATCATTTACTGATAAAATTGCAAGTTCATCTATTTCATTTCAGCTGTAGTTGTAGAAACATTGCAAATAATGAGGTAGGGAAATAATTAGTGGGAAAAGAAGTATTTTGGACAGAATATGTAAAACTCCATAATGATTTTTGGGCCTAGGGGAGAGATGAGGAGTCCAGGAAAGTACATCAGTGTAAAACGAAAAACTGTTAGGGCATGAAAAGCAATTAGGAACTTGGATACAAATGTTGAAGCCTGGGGAAGAACATTTGTCTTTCATGGTGGATTAAAAAACTTCAGCCATTCACATACTTCCATGTTGGTTTTGTGAATGTGTAACTGATTGCATGACACAACCAAAATATACTGTGTTATTGAAACGAAATACTAAGAATTGTTAGAAATAATGACAATATACCCTATAATATAAAATGTGAGATTTCTTATAAATGTTTGGAGTGCCTTCTGATTTTTTTTCTCCTGTATCTAAATTGTATGACTATACTCTCCTTTGCTACATTTAATCTGCATGTAAAACAAAACTTTCTTTTATGTTATTTAGAAAGTATCAGTAATCATGAATTAAAAATAAATGTATATTGTCAGCTTGCTTGGTGGGGTTTTTGGGGTTTTTATTCTGGTCTTTTTGGGGGTTTTTTTTGTGACTATTTGCGAAGTGCTTTATAAATATCAGTGTGTGTATTGTGGGGCATCTGTGCCTGCCAGTTGGCATGCTTTGTAGACTTTATTCAACTTCTTAAAACAACTAAAAATCTATTTTTAAATGAATGAAATCTGCTTAAAGCTGTGTCCTACAGTTAAAAAGAAGGCATAGAATATTAAGAAATAAATATCATTAAGTTTGAATTACATGCTTTAAGCTGTATTCTTAAACGCATGATCTTGCTCTGAGGGATTGTCTAAACAAACAAAACAGATTTCAAAAGATGTTTCTTGATTCATTGGTCAGTGACCATAACAGAACAGTGGAAATGATTCAAATAAAACTTTTGCTGTATTTCTGAGTCTCATGACCAAGAGCCTAGAAAAAATTGCTACCAATAAAAAATTATAGAATTCTAAACTGATTTGCAGTGCAGAACTCCTACAGTCTGCTTCCTGAAAATTTGGTCTGTGTTATTTCAGCTCGAAACACCAAAATCAATAATCAGTTTTAGAAACCAGGATCATGCCTAAAATTAAGAAAAAACACAGCAGACTTCAAGGTTCACAATACAGTTTGGGTGTAGGCAGAATGTTTTAATGACTTATATCTTGATTAGTTTTAGTAATGCTTCTGAAATTTGGAATGAGATGTATAGTCTAAATCAAAATTGACAAAATGTGTAAAAGTCTAAATAAGTTCTTAATTTATTACAGCATTTTGAGTGCAACTGTGTCTAAATGTAGCTGAAGTTATTTACTAGCAATACTTCTAGCTTGAAGTTATTTTTAAAAGAGGAATTATTCAATTTTTTTAAGACCCTAATGAAACTATAGACTGAAAGAGGTAATGTGATGACTCCTCCTTATATTTTGTTGTGTTATTGTAGGTTCTTTCATTAAAGCATGTGAATATATATTAAATTGAGAAGACTGCATTTGTCATTTGGTGATCCTTAGCTAAGACACTGAGACTTTTGCTGCAATATTTTGCAATGATTTTGTGATCTAAAGTAAAGATAATATTAAAAGATAGGAAGCATTAGGACTGTTAGAGCTGTTGTGAGCACTCCAAGTTCTCCCCCAAGGTCTACACCATCTGCACCTTGAGGTGCAAGGCTGAACTGTGTCCAGCTCCAGCATGGGTACAGCTGCCCAGGAGCTGGCAGAGCTGGCTTGTATGAAACTGCTGTGTTGTAAGACAGAGCTGTGAGCTCAGACCCTTGGTCTTTTCCTAAGATGTGTTGTAGGACTCTACCTTGGCCTTTGCTTTACTAATCCTAACATCACCTCACTGACCTGAAGTTAGATGTGCCTCATCGCCATGGACTAGTCTAGTGATCACAGGGTTATGATTTTTACTCTGATTTCTTCCAATTTAGGTTCAGGATATACAAATGTCTATTTGAAAAATATTTTCTTATCTACAATTCTGCGCCTCATTAATGGATAGGAAAAGAATTGGTTTCTATTAAAATTTAATTTGACCTCCTGTCTTTACTGCGGAGTATAACGATGGCCCACTATAACACTTCTTTTTTTTGGTTTTGTGATACTAAAAGACTAATGCTAGTGTCGAGGTTTATGTAAGAAAAAAACAAAACAACAACAACAACACACATAGAATCCCACAAAGCCTGAATGTGCAACATATGAGATCTTTCAGCTTGCTAGTATTTGTCAGGTTCTTAAAGGAACAAAAAAATTGTAAAATGCTTTCTGGATCTTAAGCACTGACATACACTTTCTTTCTGTAGCCTTGGACAGTTAGCAACCACAGGTCCTCAATATCCTTTTTCCTTCAGTGCAATTGTTCTCTCTCACGCTGCAGGATAAAGGATGGATGTCTTGTGTGGTTATCTTCCCTTATGAGGGCGCTGTGTAGCAGGGTGCTTTCTTTTCTCTCCATTGTATATTTATCTAAGGAAGGAGGAGGCCTGTTCCTGTTAATTAGCGAGAACAGACAATTCTTTCTATATACAGTAACTTGAGAACAGAAAGAGTCCATTTCATGTGGAAGCCTTTTTCTTTTTTTTTCTTTTTTCCTTTTTTTTTTTTTTTTTTTTTTTTTTTTTTTTTTTTTTTTTTTTTTTTTTTTTTTTTTGTTAAAGTGTTTCAGCTACTTTCAGCTATGTCAGGGTCTCTGCCAAAGTTGCTATAGAGGAACAAGGCTTTGAAATGCTCTAAGAATTCTGGTACTGCTTTTAATAAATGAAAATAGCTATCAGTAATGCATTAGTGCATTATAGGACTTTCAAATCACTGCACCCAGACTGTGATGAATCACAGTATGAAGTGAGAATAAATGTGCTGAAAAACACAGTAAGAGTCTGTTTGCTCTTGCCACGTTAACTTCAACTGAAAATAGTGTTTTAGAAACATGGAAGATCTTACCTTAATTTTTAAGATACACTATTGAAAAGGGATTGTAAGTCACTTAATCTAAAACTTCATTGTAATGAGCAACCTGTCCTCTGATACTGTTCATAAATTGATCAAATTTCCTTTATAGCTTTAATCCTGAGACCTTTGTGCTATGTACACAGGTCTAAAGTATCTTTCCAACTATAGACTAACTCTATGTACTTCATATCTTTGTGGTCACAATACAGCAATGAGAGTACTAGGAATTAATTCCTTTGGGTTGCAATAGCAGTACAGAAGAGGATGTTTCCCTGTTCATGCTGGTATCCTAATATCTTTCAAGTTCACAGCAAAATCCGTAGAAAAGGAATTGTGATGTAGTTTCTGCTTCATTCTCTGTCATTCATCAGAAGGAATTTGATGGATGCTGATTTGCACATTCTGAAACAAGTTCTCGTACAGAGAGCACACTTAATTTTGCACACTTGTGAAAACAACTTGCCTGCAGAACGCACTGCACATACACCTTTACATGGAGCTGATTTTTCTAATATCAGAAAAATCTGGTTAAATACTTAAAGTAGTAATATAGTGTCATGATTGATAAATGACCAGTACCATTGCATCTATTAATAGTGCATACTACAGTACAAAAACATATTCATATTGATTTCACTATGTCATGTTAGTGACCAGACCCTAAAAAAATAATTGTGATATCTACAATAGCTAATTAAAATTACAAAATCATAGTGGAATGTATTTCCTACATCCTTGGCTATAAATGATTGTGTTCCTAAATCCCTCGTTATTTAATAGAGGAAAGCCATTTGCTGAATTTGCCAAAGTAACATATTAAAAGCAACCAAACTGCATTTTGATAGGAATACTGTCTCAATATTAAGAGATACAGTGCAGATACAGATCTGTACTAGCACCATATCCACGAAACAAAATATTCCACACTAAGTATATAAAACTGACTTGGTCTTGTATCCTCACTTGGACAGTTTTTCGTTTGGGGATTGACTCTTGGTAAACATGGAAAATTAATATAATGCAATATTTTCTGGGTGACATTAAAAGCAGTTCTTTTGTTCTTGGCTTAATCATTATCAGTTGAACAAAAAAGCAATGATCAAAAAAAAAAATTACTGTAGAAATTACTGACCAAAGGAAAAAATTTAAAAAGGCAGCTGGAAAGCAATTAAGGATATGAAACCATTGTAAGGATTATGAATGTTGTAGATTACCCTGGGTTATACCACTCCATAAAACTGATTTTCATCTCGGTATATGTAACCATTTCAGGAAAAAAAAAACCTCCTGCAAAAACTCTTGAGTAGTTTCTATGCTCTGAAGAATATAAAAATCCCTCAGACAGGGTAGTATCATTTTTCCTGAAACCATACATTCATTACTTTTCCATCAGAAAAGTTAGACAACTGGTGTGCAAAATGTTCTTTCCTACTTAACCTGCCAACAGCTGCACATACTGCAGAAACTACTTGATGATGTCAAAGGAAAAGCACTTTGATGTAAAGAACATCCGATTTATGATCTCCTTTTTCATTTTGCAAGATCTCCTGCCAACTCTAAAAAAAAAAAAAATTCCCTCTTTCAAAAGGATTTGGTAATACTAGAAATATGAAATCTCATAGTAACTAATTTTCTGTGTTAATGCAAATCACATCTCTTCCCAGGATATTTATGGTGCCTTCTTAGCTCAGCATCAGTCTGACCAAAAGTATGTGGTCTATTTTAGGTGCTGAAAGAGGGACTGAGGGAAGAGAGATTTATTGCAGGTTCAAAGGTAGAAGCCCAGGAAATTACTTCAGAATAGATGAAATACCTATTAAGTACAGCCAGTTCTCTTGCTTCAAACATCAATTAGAGATTTAATGTTTTCCCTAGAGATTGAAGTAGTTTTATTTTGGGTGCATTGATCTACTGCAACTGTATACAATTAACTAATACTGGATGAGTAAACATCAATGTAGGTAAATTTTATAATTTCTGTCTTCAGCAAGTAAATAGGAAACACAAGTAAACATGACCTGTTAATGTTTAGATTAGTGAAAAATAATATAATCATTAACACAGGGTAATATTTATGTTTGAATGTTTAATATACAGATTTCCATTTTTTTAATAATTCAGTCAAGGAGAAATAAATATGCTGGAGCAAAATTAAATACACCAAAAATGTGGAAGAAAAAGTCATTAAACGGCTTTTGAAAAATTACAGTAAATTTCCCTAATGTTGTAATTTTAAAGATTATAATTGCCATACAATTTTAGGCTTCATTACACAGAATTGTAATTTTTACTATGTGTGGGTCTTTTGTTTTTCAGCATAGAAATAAAATTCATACAGATGTCATTGAGCACTTTAAAATTACTAGAAAAATATGTGTCAGGCAATTGTATCTCTATAGCCACTTATGACTGTAACTAAGAATTTTCTGGGGTTTAAATTTGAGATTTTAAGTTGCATTCTTTCTTTAAAAATACTTTGTCACTATTAATTCAATGTTTTTTAAAAATTTGTTTTGTATTTAACGTAAGTGAAGTTCTTTAATAAAATGCACGTATCAATACATGTACTCTCTTTGAACAATTTTTTTTTTAAATATGGAGCAAATTACTGACTTTTTAGTCTGGCCTGTTTGTTGCTTGTTGCTCAGAAAAGAGCCACTAGCACATATCTCTATGTTCAGGTAGTTTATCCCCGCTGATTTATATAGCTACTGACCATAAATAGGAAATGACAGTATATAGATGAGAAAAATAAGATACAAGAAACACACCTCACATTCCTGTTAAATATTTTACATGTTTCTTACATAAATTTTAAATAAGAATTTATTTTTATGAAGCACTAACTTTGAAAGTACAATGAAAGGAGAATATAATTTCATTAAAGCTTAATTTCAATTTAAGTAAAGTAATTTCAGGCTGAAATTTTCATCATGCTTTGATTATACAGTTTTCTGTATGTGGATTAATTTACAGTACAACTTTTAATATTCATGCTCTACACTGAGAAGAATCCTTAGACTTTACTTTTCATGTGAAGTAGTTGGTCTATGAAGCTTTTTTTCCACAGTTCCTCCTAACAGTCTATTGGATTTTCACTTACAAGTAGGATGTTTGAAGTAGTGGTTTTCTTGCACCAGTATTTTGAATATTTCTGTTCTGCAGAAATTCTGTGAACAATGTGTTGCTGTCACAAGGAAGAGGAGAATTCAGGGCACTGTACTGTTAAAGAAAAGAGTTTATAGTAATGCTATTTGCCTTGGTACAAAAATTGCTTAAAGAACCTTAAAGTAGTTTTCAAATAAATCTATTTTGTATTTCCTTCAGTGCTCATCTTTTTAGTATTAAGGACTGACAAGATAAACTCCCTCACTCTGTGGGAGCTCTTCATTCAGCTTCTTGGAATCTTTATTTCTGTCTCACTGATTTCTCTTTAATTGGAGCCAATACAGAGGGGAAATATTTTTGAAGAGTAGTTTAACAATCTGTTTACGTTGGTTAAAGTAAGATTCAATTGTAATAATTTCCCTATAGCTCTTGCATGTCACCTTTTGTATTTATGCATAGGTACTGTTATTGGCCTTGTCATAGAGGACCGTGTGGTTACTAGTCATCGGCAAAGATTTGTGTTGTATGCCCTGCTGTGCTGAGGGCTCTAAAAACTAAGGAATTAAAATCTAGAACCAAGAGGTGTTACATTTTTCCCTTAAAAATATCCTTTATGCCCTCAGTATTTATTTCAGTTATGTTTCTTCACTTCAAAATCTCTTCTCCCATACAGCATTTCACCCTTAACTCGCACCATGGTAGGTTTAGATTGGATATTAGGAAAACTTTCTTTACTGAAAGGGTGACCAAACATTGAACAGGCTGCCCAGGGAAGTGGTTGAGTCACCATCCCTACAGGTATTTAAAAGATGGGTAGACATGGCACCTAAGGACATGGCTTAGCGGTGGACCTGGTTAAGCATTAGCTTAACAGTTGGACTTGACGATCTGAAGGGTCTTTTCCAGCCTAAATGGTTCTGTGATTTAACACCTACTTGAAGCAGAAGATCCCTCACTGTGAAGAAATGACTGTTGAAATCATAGAGCAAATAGACAAAAACTAGATTGTGAAAAATACTGCTGCTGGTATTTTCACAGAGTCATAGAATAAGCTTAGTTGAAAGGGACCCACAGGGATCATGGAGTCAAACTCCTGGCCCTGCGCAGAACAGCCCCAACAATCACACCGTGTGCCCGAGAGTATTGTCAAACACCTCTGGAACTCTCTCAGGCTTGGTGATGTGACCATGCAGCTCTGGATTGTGATGAGGTCTCCCCTCAGTCTCCTCTTCTCCAGGCTGAAGAGATCAGGTGACCTCAGCCACTTCTCATACAGTTTTTCCTCAAGGGCCTTCACCATCCTTGTTGCACTCCTTTGGACACTTTCTAGTAGCTTAATATCTTCCCTATATTGTAGTGCCCAAAACTGCACACAGGACTCAAGGCGAGCCCGCTCCAGTGCAGAGCAGAGCAGGACAATCCCCTTTGTTGCCTGGCTGGCGATGCTGTGCCTGATGCACCCCAGGACACAGTTGTCCCTCCTGGCTGCCAGGGCACTGCTGGCTCGTGTTCAACTTTCTGTCAACCAGGACCCCCAGGTCCCTTTCTGTGGCACTGCCTTCCAGCATCTCATTCCCCAGCCTGCACATACTTCCAGGGTTGCCCCATCCCAAGCGCAGAATCCAGCACTATCCTTTGTTAAACTTCATATGGTTGGTGATTACTGAGTCCTCTGATTTATCAAGGTCTCTCTGCAGGGCCTCTCTGCCTTTGAGGGAGTCAACAGCTCCTCCCAGTTTTGTATCATCTGTGAACTTGCTTACTATCCCTTCGAGTCCTGTGTCCCAAGTAATTTATGAAGATGCTGAAGAGCACAGGGTGGAATCCTGTGGAACTCCACTAGTGACAGGTCACCAGTCTGATGTCACCCCATTCACTGTAACTGTTTGCACCTGACCAATGAGCTAAAGCACACATATTTATACACAAATATAATGAGCCTTGGTTCTTGGAGAAGTTATATTCTGTGAGATAAGAGACTGAAAGATAATGTGTTTGTTACTTATCTATTGTACTTGTGTATTTCAGAGAAACATAGAAGGCTGTGATTTGACAGAGAAGCCTGCATAGTAGCAGGTTTTATTTTTTTAAATATTAATATTTTGCCTTTAGAAGACTATATTTAGCAAAGTTTTAATTTGGCAGTCTGAAGTTGTAGGGGTTTGGGTTCTT
>VWPU01018956.1:0-73200 GCA_013398955.1 Callaeas wilsoni
CCGCTCCCTCCCGCGGCCGCCGCACCGGGCGGAGCGCTCCTCCCCTGCCCGCCCGGGCTGCCCGTGGGATGTGCGGAGACGTGGGGGCGGGGGGAAGCCCCACCTCTGGGCGGTGCGGGGTGGTCGCGATGTGCCTCGGCTGCCGCCGCGGCCGCGTTTCGTCTGCTCCGTGCCGGCGGAGTTAAAGGCTCCTCGAAGTCGTAGCGCCCGTTCCGGCTGCGCGCTTGTGCGCGACCGTGTAAAGTGGTCCTGGTAGGACGGGCCTAATAAGCATGGCAAAAATTAACATTCGAGAACCTTTTCAGAGTTTTTGCACTCTTTAAAAGATCTCCCTTCCGTCATGTGTAACCCTGAATAAGTATTTTGAGTATCTTTAGTGCTGATAGAAGTTTTCATTTTCTTTTATATGAGGCTTTGTCTCTTTCTCGGAGTTCTCGAAGGGAGTGAGTGGGTTGCTCTTTTTTACTTCTTTCACTGAAATGAGCACAGCAAAACCTTGCTATAAAACTTGCAAATTTATACGTAGATTTTTCAAGCTGATTTGGCTTCTAAGCTAATGGTTGTCAGTGTGGACGGTGAGGTGAGCCTTTCTAAAAGACTTTGTGTAGTAAATTAAGAAATGCAAGCTTGCTGTTAGTCTTAAATGCCTGTTACAGTTAAGCTACACTTGTAGAGTGCCTAAGACTAGCAGATTACCAGAAATGTATGTTTGTGTTGTTGACAACCCACCCTTAAGGGGAAGGAAGGTGCGTCATCACAGTGTTGGTATTTTTATTGAGATGCGAGGTCATTTGAGGGGTTTACTTGGGTGGTCTTCAAGAAGAATGAAATAAAAAAATAGATGTAGAATTGGTAGGTTTTTTTCATAAGATGATCTTAATTTAGAAGAATAAACTTGTGAAATTCACATTTCAGATAAATCTGGAAAAACTGTCGTCTGAGTGACAGAAGAATAATTTTACCTTTTCTGTGTTACACAGGAATAGTGTGCTAACGTGGAAAAGTGCAACCAGGAAGGTGAGGTAGCCACATATTAGAACACTGTTCTCAGTAGTACTCGCTCTTTATTTGCTGGAAAAACACAGGACAACTGGCACTCTGTGTGCCAGGAAGCACCAGCTAGGTCAAGTTGCGCTAGGGCTTTTTTGGTTTGTTTTTCTTTATTTTTTTTTGGTTTTTATGTCAGATGTAACACTGTCTCACTATACAAGAAAAAAACATGCATTAGTGTAGGTGATAAAATACAAGTCTATTTTAAACCAGAAGTGTTTTGGTGTATGATCTCTACTTTTCTTTTTCTTTTGCATTCTGAAACTTACCTCTTAGTGCAGAGGGAAAAAAAGTCTGTGTTGGATAATTACCATTTTCTGTAAAGTCGCTTGCTTTGTCTGTCTTAGGTAGTTGGAAAATTTTATTTTTTCATTTGAGTATTTCAACACATCTAATTCATTACTGAGCACAGCAAAGAGTGTATGCTAGAGGTATCTTTTTCATTACAGTATGATGTAAAGTAAAAAGCACTGACACCTCTTTTTCAAGTTAGGTCTTGCTCAGAGCCTTTGTCTTTTTAAATACACAACGGAGAAGAATTTGTTTGCACCAGTGTTCCACTGATGAAACTTATTTCCTCCCATGGTGGATGAGTTTGTCTGGATTGATGAAAATGCAGTATTCCTGTTCCATTGTTGGTTTTTTTCTTCATTTAGTTCTGGCTTTGAAGCAAAAGTAAGGTTTGTGAACCATTAATTTTTAACACCATGAGTTTGAAATAATTACATGGAATCCCAAAGTATTAGTTATTAATATTGCTACTATGAAAAAAAATGTACTGTATATACTCCTAGTGTGCTATGAATAATAAAAGCTTTACTAGATACATAGATTTCTAGAAGCGTAGAGCTGGAGATACAAAAAACTTTGAGGATACCTTTCAGGTAATATTTTGAAAGCAACGCGGATTTATGTAGGGTTAAAGCAACGCTTCTCATTAGACGCTTCACTGAAAAAAGTGGGCATCTCTTTGTGGAGCCTTTGAAATGGGTTTCAGAGGAGCTCTATACATTTTATACATGTATTGTGTGGAGGGAATAGCGTGAGGAAGACTCTGTGTGCTCTAGGTCCTGTGATGCTCTTTGTGCTGGCGCTTCTCCTCCAGGCCCATCTCCAGGCACGTGCGTGGCACCCTGCGTGTCCCAGGACCAGGAGGCTGGTGGGGCACAGCAGGGTGCGCCCTGTGGGGAAGGCCATGCCATGGGATGTGCTGCGTGTTCCATCCCGAAGCTGCTTGCACAGCCGCTCTCTGAGGGGGATCACTGGTTAGCTAGTGCATGTAACTATCAGTCCGAACGGTGATGTGTTTATGGCTTTGGAATGTTGCCATCAGTGGTTCACACCCAGAAAAAAGCTTTGGTCACGATAGTATTAATGTTGCTGTGTTTGCAGTACGGGCGTACGTATGCTAGGTTTTGATTTATGTTAATTTTAGTTAAATTCCTCTTTTATGTGTCTAATAATAAGAGCTGTGACACAAATCAATTTGAGGATCAGAAGCAAGTGAACTCTGGCAAGATGTGTTTGCTACCTAAAATATTGCTTTCTATAGCTTAGCAATAAAATTGTCAGAGACACTACTTACTGCTCTTGTTAATGTTTTTGTCTATCATCATAGGTGCTGTAGGTGTACTCTTAAAGCTGGGAATCTATATGGCAGATACATGTTTTATTTGCATACACCTTTTTTTTTTCTCTTGTGTTGTAGTGCATTTTAAGCATTAAGGTGGAATAGATCAGTAATGCCACTTAAAGAAAATTCTATAGTCCTTCTCTGGCCTCTCATTCCCAACCCTAGAGTGCATTAGAAGCAAATGTTGATGTAATTGTATGATGAAAGACAATAATAAACTATTTTTCAGCCAGGGCAATTCACTGCTGCTTAAACAGCTGTGTTCTCACATAGACAAAGACAAGGAACAAGACACAGTGGCTTGGGGAAATGGCAGGACTCCTGCTTTTTTGGTATTGCTGTCATATGTTGATTTACTGAAACTGTAATTTAATTAACATTAATCTGTTTTACACAATATAAATAGCTACAGCGGGGATTATTTGTCTTTTTCAACTGCCACATAATTTTCCTCATGAAAAATAAAATGTTGAACATTGGTATTCTTGTACACTATAACGCAACACTTTTTGTTGTGGTACTTCCACATTGCAAAAATTAAAAAAACTGGTTTATTGGTGGTAATCCTGCATAATCCTTACAAAACCTTCATTCTTGACCTCATTTTTAGGTATTTAGATTCAAAGCAGAATATGATCAGTAGCTTTGTGTGTTGTGTGTAAACTGTTACCTTTTTTAGCCCTGTGTATTGTTAGTAGATGGACATAATTGATTGAAGTAATTAAAATATATTTTTTTCCTTAGAATGTGCACCATAAATTCACATGGTTGTAACATTTCTTATACCCAGAACACAGACTGTAGACAAATAAAGAAACTAGGTTTATATTTTTAAAGTTTTTAGTAGGACATGAGCTCACAAAATAATTCTCCTTTTAAAGAGATTAGACTCTTAATGTTTAATGTAAGTGTCCAGCACTCCGGTAACCTACCACCTTATTTTAAAATGCTTTCCTCCCCATATGATACATTTTTTTCACTTTACTATTTATTAATCATTTACATTAAGTAGGTAGCTATTTCAGGTTCAGTAAAGGTCAGCTTATTCAGCAAGTATAATGGAATACCAGAAAAGTATGCTACACTGGTTGCCTAGCAAAAGGCAAATACTTAATTGGTAGTCAATGAAGTAAGTTTTTATGTTAAAAGCTTACATGAGTCTGTTTGACTACTTTGAGATGTTACTTTGCAGACACAAGGAGGCAGGCTCTGATAAAATCTCTGGCCCGTAATAACTGAAGAAATCATGTATCCAACTGTGGCATAGGCAGTTGGACTGATAAGTTACTTTTAAAAAAAAAATTGCAAGGTTTGAGAGGTAACTGTATCTTCCAAAAACTTGAGTTAGAGTTAAAAGCAAGATTTTCGGTAATGGCTGTTGTCTCAGTCTTCCAGTCACAGTGTTCATCTCTTTGCAAAGATGATTGGTAGTCTATACTTACTGAACATTGATGTTTTAATTCAAAAGTATTGAGAGAATGAATTCAGTGAGTTGCCAGAAAAGGACTGATGTTTCATGAACAGTGTTTGGATAGTCAATGAATTCATGTGAGAAATTATGATGGTAACTATTTCATTTTATTTTCATAAACTTACGAAAATTCTAGTAATTTTCAAAAAGCCAAGTGTGGTGATTTTTGCTTTACAGTCTACTAAATATCAGGAAACAATCATGTAAGATCAGTAGATTTGATGTGTATAAAAAAAGTGTTAAAAAATCTTCAATTTTTAATTCTTGAGATGGAAAAGCACCAGTGACATGCTTCCAAAGGATCATACTCTTACATTAGCATTTCCGGTTTTGTGAGATCAAGCAGGAGAGAAAAGCAAAAGAGAACTTTTATTCCACAACTACTTGACAACCTCTTGAACCAAAAGTCATTCAGCTTTTAACAGAAATATCCATCTGTTAAATGCTATTTTGTGGGCTACTAATACAACAAATGTTTTAAAGGCTTTTATTAGAGCTTGCATTCAGAAGAATGGATTTAATATCTTCTTTACTCAGGGTAAGTTGAAGTGGTCAGATATTTAAGTAACTACCAATTTTATAGTGTACTGCGAGACTTGTTTTGATTCTGCTATGAGTATAAGCTAAACATTTTTCTCAATTTATACTTTTCCCTTTGCTTTCTATTTTCTTTTCTGTTTACCGTCTGTTTGCTCTGATTATTTCAGAGATTTGTAGCTGTGGAAGACTGCTCTTAAAAACTGCTTTGTCTATGGAGACAGAAAAACTAAAAAGTGGTAGAAATAACAAAGATGATTGCATAAACCTCACAATCCTCAAAGCAAACTGTGGCTAGTGGCAAAAATTATTATATTAACCACTGTGTAGTATTTTGGGCACTTGCTTTGATTACTTAGGTAATATTTTAAAATAATCTGTTCTGACAGAGATAGGAATGAGAACATAACATAGAACAAGTGTACTTCAGAGATTGAAACCTTTTCTGAGTTACGTGTATTTGTATAAAACTCCTAAATTTCACTTGTATGGTGTAAATTTACAAAGGTGCATTTTTTCCACCACATAATTCACCATTTTTTTGGTATATATTTATTCAACTTGAACCTCTGGAAGTAGAATTAACAACTGTCTTTTCCTGCCTGAGGTTTGCTGCTGCCTTTGAAGAAGGAGTGCATCAACATCAACATTCTGATTTGCAGAATCACAAAACTATTGAGGTTGGAGGGCTTTGTACATCACCTCATCCAATGCCCTGCTCAGAGCATCATCACTGGGGCAGGTTGGTCAGGACTGTGTGCAGGCAGTTTTCGAACACCTCCAAGGATGGTGACTCCACGACTGCTGGGAGCAACCTGTTCCTGCCCCCCTCTTCTTGTCAAGTATTTGCACTGATAAGACCCTCTGATCCTTTGCTTTTCAAGACTTAAACAATCGGAGCTGTCTGCCTCTCCTGGTGTGACAGATGTCCCCAGCCTTTCATCAGCTTTGTGGCCCTTCCCATGTCTCCTACCGGGAGCCCAGGGCTGCAGATGTGGCACACCAGTGCTGAGTAGAACAGAAAGATCCCTTGCTTCAACCTGCTGGCAACACTTCTCTTCATGCAGCTGTGGGTGCTGGTAGCTGTTAAGGTCAGGAGTACACTCTGGAAGCTTATCTAGTGGTCATCTAGGGTGCTTTGGTTCACCTCACGAAGTAGTATAAGACATGAAATAGGCTTCTTCCGGTTTAAACTAAACAAGGTGGTGTTTCAGATTTGTGCTCTAATCACTACAAGCTGTTTTATCCTCATGACTTGACCACAACTAATCCAGAGTAACTGCCTTCTCTTCTTTTCGCACTCTAGAGAACTCAGTTGCTATGAATCCTATGCTTAATGTAGTTTTTCTGTGTTAATTGGAAATATTTTATTTTCTTTATTTAACTGTAGAGACCAGCTTTTAAAAGTACTTGTAGTTTAAATATTGTAGAAGAGCTTAGAAGCTTATGAATTGTACATATAACTCTATTACTCTAAATTTTACAAGACCGGAATAAGTCCTTAAACCAGACTGAAGTGTGGTAGTGTAGAATACAGTCATTTCCTGAGATTCATAGTAGGTATTACTATGTTATTTGTTTTGTCGTCTAACCTTAACTTAATAGTTACCAGTCGTGTTTGTCATTGGAAGTTTTGTTTCACCTATTTAGCTTGTCTATAAGTTGCTATTATTATTATTATTAGTGAATTGTAAGGGGACTTAATCTAACTTTGAGGAGTTTTAAGAGGCAATTGAGATCATTTTGGCTTAGTAAAGTTTGTCTAGCATGTAATATACTATACCGTTATCCACCCATTTTCTTCAGGAAGATTTAGAATACTATAAAAGAATCTGAGAGGGCGAGAGGGTCATTATGGTATCCTCTTTCGAGTTTCTTAATTTTATTTTTTGTAGTCTTCATTTCCTCCACTTTTGCATTAGATTCTTTTTTCTTATGTATTTCCCTCCATTAATTTTACTTGAAAGTAAGTATTTGAAAGTAATTTGGTTTCACTGGAATGTTTTCGATTTTTAGTTGATCCTGCCAGCCTAATGTCTTGTCTTTTGCCAGTTTCCTTTGGCATCATGTAATGAAGAGACAGTGTAAGGCCTTCGAAGTTTGTTTGTATGTTAAATCTATTTTTAAAAGTCTTTGAATTCAGACAGCTTGGACTTGGCCATGTAGAAATATCGTATATTTATGACCTGCATGCAGAAATTACGTGATTGAAATTACACATTAAAGTTCATGAGAGCAAGAATAATTCATTTTTATATGAAAATATCTTTCCAGTAGTTTTGGATTTGAGTAGAATCCAATTTAATGTCTTTGCGCCTTTTGCTTCCCACATTTGTATTCCAGCTGTTGGCTTCCTGTACCAAGCATTTAACAAACGTTTTTCTGACCGTGGTTTGACAAAGGGATGTAGAATATGAATGAGTAATAAATTACAGCCTGGTAAAGCTTTCATCCCTTAATCAGAATCAAAATATCGCTAAAATTTATTGCAGTGTTATTTTTTACTGTTTTGTGTCAGTTTGTTACTATCAAATGTCAAAAATATTCTAGTTGCTAATAATTTATTTTCTATGCTAGAGAATTAAATACACACAGGGAAAAAGAAGTATAACCTTTTGATCCTGTTAGACCAGGAAAAAAAAGATGGATAGTAGGACAGAATTCAGAAGATAAAGAATCAACTTATTGTGCATACTTGCTGGCTGGAACTTTTGTTCTCCGGTATTTTTTTACTTGGCACGAAGTTAGTTTAAAATGGGAGTGAGGGGAGTTTCAGTTGTTATCCAAACATAAATCTGGAGTAACTTACTGTGTATGAGGAATGAATGTCTGGCACATGCTAGAGACAAAATACTTGCTCTGAAATTGTGCTGTGTATTAGCAAAGGAAAAATAACATCGTATTACGTGACATAAATAAAGGCAGAGACATTTCTGTAAAGCTCACTGTGTAATTCCAGTCAGCACACCCACATTTAGTATATACTGAACAAAGATTAAGGGCAGCAAATCAAGATGTATATTTTGTAGCTGTCTTGGCAAAACATTTTTGTGAGAATGATTACTTGCCAAGTCTTTATGAATTTGAAGATAAATGTCCTATCTACAGACTGAGAGCAAACTCTCTTAGTTAATAATTGGCAAAACAGCTGTGTCTTTGTGTGTAAAATTAAAAGTGACTTTAGCTCTACTTCTAATGTTATTTAATATTTAAACATTACCTCTATGTAGCCTCCTTTACCTCCTTAGTACTTTACTTTCTGCACATACTATACTACTTTGTTGGCCACATAAAAGTTGTTTTTGCTGCTTGTTTTGAATAGAGGAGGGCAAAAAATAGTTGTATCTATTATAAACCTGAGTGCAAAAAACAAAAAGGAGGAATAATTTCATCTATTTGTTTCCATATATTCCAGATCTTCATCATAAATAGTGAAGAGATATAAGAATTGCAGGTCACTTAATTCCAAGATTGGCTACATTCTGCATATACTCCATTTAGGCTTTAAAAACTTGAAAACTTTTGCAGCTACAATGTATGGGTTTAATTGTCTTTTACATCAACATTTCCAGAAGCTTGGCTGTTCACAGAGGATTTTTTTTATCAGAAGTTCCTAAACAAATGGATCCTGTAATTCAAGTTCATTTTATCAGGACATCACTGGTCATTAGGGACATGTACTTTAAACATTTTTTTTAATGTGTAGAGAGAAGTTTTGAAGAGAAGACCGAAGTGATTTTGATGTAAAATGGCCTTTCAAGTGTGGTATTCTATAAGGTAAAACAACGCATTTAATACAGAACACTAAGAGGATTTCTTTCGTAGCATCTGTACTGTTCAGGAGATTACCTTCCACTTACTAGAAATTGAACCACTTCCATTAAAGCAAAAGTTTTGTGACTTAGTAAGCATGGTCATAGTACTGTCCACTGCTTTTGCAATATTACAGAAACTGGAATAGCTGTATTTAATGGAATGTAAATGATTTGTTTCCTTTCAGAAAACAAGTGGGAGAAGGGGGCAACTGAACTCAAGTCACTGTTGGCTTTCTTAGTGGAGATGTTGGAGGTGGTAAACTTTTGGCCTCTTGCTTATGAGTTATTTGCTACTGAGATTACCTGTCAGCATAAACATGGAGGACAGTTCTTTGACCATTAATTGCCAGTTTAAAATTTGACTGATTATGTTAACACAGGGAAGGTGTGTTTTGCTCTTGCTGCTGAAAATTTAGTAATGAAGTGAGTTTGCCCACTTGCTGCAAGTTAGGCAGGGAAAGGATATTAACAGATTTCCTTCACCAGGTGAAAAATTATTTTTCAGTTACTATCATGTATCTTTACAACAAGTAATACTTGTGTGATCAAGCACACACAGAATAAAAGATATGCAGGAGAACACCTTAACTAGCAAATGTAGTAGTATCAAAACCATCACAGTCTTACAGATAGCCTTCTTGTAGAGTACTTGGGACATTTCAGAATGAGAGCAGAGAGGATAACAGAAGACACAGATGTGGAGGAACTTGCATTTGGAAATAAATTAAAATTTTTTCCGTAGGAATATGATATAGTAATACTCAAAAATGGAAAAAGTATAACTAGTAGACGCTTTTTTCCGGTTGTCAGCAGAAAGGCAAAGAAAGGATTACTTATTGCTCTCAGATTCACTCCCATGTTGCTCTTCATACAGATAATTTCAGAAGAAAATTTCATAACATTAAAACATTATTATATTTATTTCAGTAGCGGCTTTAAAGATAAATACCAAATTATTTCCTCCTCTTCCTATTTTGTTTCTGTCCCTAGAAACCTCTAGTTCTTTCATTTTTTCAACTATTTCACCTTCTGTTTGCTTGTTAAGTTTAATGAGAGAGGTTTTCAATCCTAAAGCCCTGCTTTTGACTAGAGCAGCACTGAGTAAAGCAGTAAGTGTACCTAAACATACTTAACAGCATTCTGTCTGTCACTGATGAGATTCAAACTGTGGAGAGTCTTCTTTTCTTTTGTATCTTCAGTTCATCAGCTGAAACTGATGTTTGTGGAGATTTTGACTGGTAGTGTCTGGTTTGCGTTTCTTGACTTGAAGGTTGCCTCATCTTTCATTGCAATCAGGTTGTTTCATCAATGGTATCTGAGCCAAGACTACTTCTTAGCATTGAATGCTACTAGGTAGTGATGCTCTGTCAATAGTCGTTTCCACGGACATCGTGCTCTTTCTTGATCACCACTTACTTGAGAAGAAAGGGATAGTTTTGCCTTTATCTGAACAGCTGTCTCATCAGAGGCCTGTCTCTAGACAGGTTAGTCCTTCTTTGAAACATATAAATGTATGTGAAGAAGTGAGCATGCAAAAATTCCGGACTTCAAAAGCTTTTAAAGATCACAGTAGACTCACTTGTTAGGGTAACTGAAGTGTGCTTTGACCTTTTGCTAGTTAATAAGATCTTTCAGGAAACCTTAACAATTTCTGAAGGTAGTGGTACAAATTGGGATGCTGCATGTGGTAACTGTCCTGTGGTCAGTTGTGTGGTGCAGACATGTAATTGCTGTGACAGGTGGAACACATTTAAGCTTATCTCAGGTGACATTAATGCTCTGTCTCTAGGATGTCTATGTTCCTAGTATCTTAGAGCTGCTGCTGCTAGAGCACCTTCATGCTTTCTTGGCAGTCTGTGCTTGGGATAATGGTACTTTAACAATCTAGTAACCTTGGGTACCTTGGTCCTAGAATCTTTTGTTAGGAGGAAGGTGTTTGTGTGGAAGAGAACTTGATGTCGCCCACAGTGTAAAGTTATATATGGACAAGAAAAACATTTTTCTTGTCTGTAACTATTGTTCTCTGACACGTGATTTCTGTGTGTTCAAGACTTGTTCTGCATTTGTTCATTGGAGTGCCTGAAGGAGTCCTAAAGTCTTTCTCAGCCTCTGAAATCCTAAGAGGGGAAAGGGCTGGCTTTTCAGGGCTTCATACAAAGCGTACAGATGTCTCAGTCCTGTAAATACACCCCTTTGGATATTAGTGAAGAAAAAAATATCCAGCTTTCACGATTTAAATAGATGTATTTGCAATGAGAGTGAAAAAACCCACATATAGGTAACACAAGAGTAACAGTTACAAATTAGAAGGTCTCTTAATTTTCAAACTGATCAAGACATTTGCAAGACTGATTTATATGGAAACAGAATTCTTTTTATGTAAATGAGTTGTGGACGAGATCTGAAGATGCATACTTCAGCAAGTAAGGAAAATCTATATCCCATAATGACCAAATGTATTTCGAATTTGTCACTCTAATGCATATCAGTCTAAAATTAATTTATTTGCCTCTGAAAATATCTGATCTTTACATCCATCAAAAAAAATAACTGATCTAGATGGCTTATAGGTTTAGCAACCTTATGTTAATTCTTATGTTTTATATTGTGAATTTATACCGTGAAATGTGTTCAGGGAGCTTACACTCAAGTATGTACTTAAAAATCAATTTAATTGAAGACTGCACATTAGCTCCTTGTCATCAGATGATGGTATTTTAATTAATATTAATTTTAGTGCCTTAGATACAATTCTCTGTATCTGTTTGTGTTTGAATTTTTTGAAATCTTATTTCAACTTTGCATGTGCTAAGTTTTGTAACATTTAACATGTCAGCATCCTGAAGATAAGTAAGGTGGTCTTAAGAGTATCTATCAGTAATTAGGTTAATAATAATGTTGTCAGTTGATGAAACCCACATAGCAATTCTTCAATTTGTCATGGTCAAGTGTTACAGTTGTTCTTAGTCTTTATTAAATCCTTTAGTTTTGTTCAGGACTTTCACTTGGTTGTTCTTTACTGAAAACTTGAATATGAAAGTGCTAGATCCTTCTATACATTGTCATAGTAAAAACAGAGAAGCATTGGAGAGCAGAAGTATTTTATTTTTCAGAGAGAGTGTCTTTAAATGGTTGGGCAACCCAACAGCTTTAACATTCAAAAATTAGTGAACTTTGCAGTCCCAAATAAGGAATGTACACTTAGTCTTGTTTGGTCAGTTGTATATGAAATGGGAAATACTGCTTTAAAAATCCAGAAAAATTAGTTAAACTATGGTGCTTGCCAGAAGAATCTAAGTAAGTTTTGTGGAAAGAGGTCTAATTATATTAGAAAAACTGCTAATAGATGGAAAAGGCAGACAAGCTTTTGAGTATATAATGTTTTCTTCTGCAGCAAGCATCAGGATAAGGGCAATGTGATAACAATTGTGTTATATTCATGTTTACTGAGGTAATTGGAAGGGAAAAGGTTCTCTCTAGTGTAGGAAGAGATGCTTGGGAAGCATGAGATGCTAAAGGTGTGAAGCAAGTAAGGATTACTTGCAGAACTCTGTGTCCTTCAACAAGAAGGACATGGGGTATTCCATAATAACTGCCTCATGATAATATTTGGTGGCGTTACAGCTTTTGATACTTAAACCCTGCATTTGAAAGTGTTTTGTAGGACTCCCGTGAGAGTCAGAAGTGAAAGTTAGAGAAATGGGGTTTTTTGTCGAAAATGTTCTGCATTCGATTACTGAATGTTTCTGGCCATTTTTTATTTTTCGTGTGTGTTAATTCTAGTAAATAATACTCACTTGGGTTTGCCCACAATTTCATGAAGCCTATAAAGTTCTACCATGTGTAAATCTAAAATTCACAGATTTTTGGTAGTAAAAAGATAATTTTTAATCAGAAGGTGTTAATCATTCATTTTCATGATCTTATTAAAAACTGGCAGCTCTACTTACAGGAAAAGTTTGATGAAGTCTGTCTTGTCTGATTTAAAGATCAGGTTTCTGTCTGGAGTGTTTTGATGCTATGTATGCATGTACATGGAGATAGTAGATGCTTAGTACCATTTGTTGTTGAAGTGTTTCAGGGCTAACTGGCTCCTGCTACGTGAAGTTCCATTTATATCGATACACTCTGTCAAACCAATTCGAAGTTCCTGTTTGAGAGAGTTGGAAGTGAGGGTGGTGGTAGTTTATAAAAGCCCTTAATATTGCATAATAGTGATACAAACATCAGTTTGAAATGAGTAGGAATAGTCATTGGGGAAAAATAAAACATAAATCTCGCAAAAATGTCTCCTAGTATCTCTGCAAGGCCAAACCTTATATTTCACTGTCACTGCTCACTAGTACTGGAGTCAGTACATGGTTAAATCATGTTTTGTCTTTCAGGTATGTTGGGGGGCATTGCTTTGTTTGCTTATGGGTTTTGCCTTAGATAATTACTTTTGGTGTTTTTTGTGTGTTTTGTGTCCTTTCTAGGTCGTTTGTATGCAATGCAAACAGGGATGAAGATTGATAGTAAAACCCCAGAATGCCGTAAATTTTTATCCAAACTTATGGATCAGTTGGAAGCTGTAAGTAGAATTTTTTGCTTTCCTCAAAAATAACCATGATATTAATTTAATTTTTATTTAAACTTCTGGAAATACTGTCTCTTCTCTGCAGCTATTCTGTGTGCAGGCATACTGTATGCACTTCAGTTGTATGTAATAAATTTCAGAAGGATTGGAAGGAGATAATTTCAATTATGCTTGTGCATGCATACAGATTTTTGCCATAAGATTTTGTGTAAACAGCATAAATTACAATGCTTTATTTATACATGTTCTCATGACAAATCATAATTCATTATAAAGCTAATGCAGGTGTTCTAGAAGACTTTTTTTAGTTGACTTGCCTTGATTCCTTGAAGTCTATACTGTTATTTTCACTGCTGTCAGGCTTAATAGCCTAGTCCTTGGATGCTTTTGAAATCTTTAACCTAAACTGTTGTATCCAGGGAGTTTTTAAAAATATTCTTTAAAAGATAAAGATACTTCTGATTGTATCCTGTGTTAGAGATTGGAGATTTTATTTTATGAATTTTTGTAAGCACAGTCTAATCTGTGTGGGTAAGGGGTAGCTGTGCCACACTCTTCTGAGTGGACCTGATACTATTTAAAAGCCTTAAATAGAACAGAGTTGAACAAAGAAAGGTAAAGTTGTGGTACAGATGGTCAGTTTACGTTCCAGGAGCTGTTTCTGTTCATACCCTGTAGTTTTCGTATTCTCAGAGGAAGAAGTCTGTTGATTTTAAGGTCTAAGTCCTCATTTGGAAGCAGAAAGTAATGTTGAGAAATAAAGCAGCAGTCCTTTTTTTGTTTGGCATTGGTGATTCCATGCAAAATCTAGCAATGCCTGAAGAGTTTGTGTGAAACTAGTACAACAGCCTTCAGTTATGAAAGATGGATGGCTCATCTGTGGAAGTATTCAAGGTTGGATAGGTCCTGAGCAACCTCATCTAGTGAATGGCATCCCTGCCCACAGCAGGGAGGTTGGAACTAGATGACCCTTAAGGTCCTTTCCAATCCAAATCATTCTGTGATTCTTCAGAAAAAAAATGAAACATGAACCGTTTGTCTTTTTTTTTCCGTAACTTATGCTTCTTGATTTTTTTATCACTGATTTTTTGCAATGGAAAATTCAGTGTACAGTGACTTCTTGGTGTGTTATTTCATTGGATTTTGACATCTTTAATGGGTGTGGGTTTTGTGCTCAAAGGGAAAGAGAAGATGGCAGGAAAGGTGAGATTAAAACTCAAGAATATTTTGCTCTTCATTTCCTAAGAATTGTTGGAATTTGCTGGATTATTTGTGGTACTGCAGCAGTTAATCTGCAGTGTTCAGTTACCCCTTCTGTTTCAAAATCAAAAAGACTAAAAGAGCGGCAAAAATCCGTAGTTCCGCCTTTTGGCTGCAGGTAAGATTGTCTGTGTGACAGCTGATGCACAGGTACTGAAGATTCTGCTATGTATCCAGGTGGTGGAAGAATGGAAAGAGCACTCCTAATCAAGTCTAATAGAGCAGTTTTGGGGCTAGGAAGTTTGGGTTTCTTGAAAAGCTGATGCCCCGCCGTAAATTAGTAGCTGCTGCTTCCAGTCTGCCCATAACCACCAGGGGGCGCAGAGGGGTGCGGTTTAGTTTTTTGTACACCTAAACCTAAATGCCTTGATTTTTAGGTTGAAATTTTGTATCAACGTTTAAAATACCAGTACTGCTGTACTGAATCACCAATTGTGTGAAGGGTAATTTCAAAAGCAAACAACTTGATTAAGTTTAATACTTTGAGAAGTGTATGTAATAGTGTCAGTTGTGTGTTTGAAATAACTGAGCATCATATCAAGTGTAGTAATCAGTTCTTTTCTGAGTGTGAAGAATACAGATAGGTTAGGGAAATATATGTATATACAAACAGCTTTCTTCCTGAGTTAGCTTCAGTGTTTGAGTGTTTCATTTGAACTCACAGATTTTAGTACTTTCACAAGAAAATTGCACTTCATAAAACAAATACTTTTTGAAAACCACATAGAGTAGTTTGATGAGAACCTTTAAATTTAAAACTCTATTTGGAAAGCTTATATTTAATTACAGAAATCAAGTAACTTTTCTGGCAACATTCTATGTCTTAGAAAGTTGGCAGCACTCTAAAAAATATGGAAATGCTGCCTGCATGATTACATTTTCTTCGCACACACAGTGAAAAATAACTACCATTCAGAGATTGTTTTTAAATCTTTTGGCAAAATAAAGGCTGCAGGTTAGTATCATGCAGTGTTCCTGTTTTTGTTCTTTGAGGATAACCTGAGATTTCCTTATGTGCAAACAGTAAGCCTATTCAGAAGCTGTAAATCCACCTGTTGTAACTGTTAGAGGGTTGTTTGCTTTACTGATTTTTATTAGGAAACCTGAGGATTCTTGTACTCTAACATCTTTGAAAAGAGGTCTTTGAATTGAAATACACTGCTTACACTGAAAATTCCAGTAAATCCATTGGTCACTAGACCGGTCGAGGTAGGGCTCAGATACTTTGAAAGATGTAATGAACTGCAGTGAAATAACTTTACAAGAGAGAAGGTACATGATCACTCCGATCTGCTGCACCTTTATAAAGCGTGTATGGCTTTACCAGTTGAACTGTGTTGAATCCTAACACAGGCTTCAGAGTGCCTGGTCTTTCAGATACTAAGGGCTAAAATATCTGTTGCTATTCCTTCACAGCATAGTAGTTGTGTTTATTGTTAACTTTGGTGGGGAGGATGTTGGAGTGTTGGTGGTTTTTATAAGCATTTGATGACTGAAGATTCAGAGCTGCTTACTCATAATATTTCTCTCTCCAAAAGAACGTGCTTTCTCTTTCACATGCTTCTTTTAGCATTTGTTATGTTAGAAGCTGTAGATTTGTAAAACAACGCTAAGTTGTTTTTTTGAAGTTGTGCTTGACTTTGTTTAAGTGAGCAGATTCTTCTTGTGTTTGAAAAATTGCTAAGGTCTAATAAAGTAATTAATGTATTTTTCCAACATTTTTCAGATGAAAAAGCAATTTGGTGATAATGAAGCAATTACTCAGGAAATTGTTGGTTCTGCTCATGTGGAGAATTATGCTTTGAAAATGTTTTTGTATGCAGACAATGAAGACAGAGCTGGGCAATTTCATAAGTAGGTGAAAATCTTTGGTTTTCTTATCTAAATTAAGGTACTGGTCAGGGAATGTGAATATCCAAACTCTCTTTAATTTGACTGGAAACAAGAATTGGGCTTTAATACATTCTTTTCTGGAAAATCCGATCTGTTACTACTTTTAGGTCTCTAACTTCACACATTGACTCTTATCCTTGTCTTTATGTTCCTTAGGGGGCTGCTCACCTACTGACAAGCCTTCTAAAACCACAGGCTAATATTTGTATTTTATTTACATTGAGCATGTTATAGTATCTGTTGACCAGTGATAGTAAAATAGTTGTGATGATCCATTATGTGGTTTGGTTTACAGCGATTAACATGCCATGTTCCTGTATTTTTCTAAGCTAATACAGGATTTCTGATGTCCTACAGAAAACATTCCAAACTAGAAACTAAGTGCAGAACACATAACCAGTTTTAAAACATACTGAACATTTTCTACATAGTAGTTAGGAGACTAATCAATATATTGCTAGATTTAAATATTGTAAAGCAGCTTCTGTAACATAAGATTAAAAGAAAAAAAAATAGCAATGTTCGGCTTGAAATAAGCCAGTATGATCTAAAATGACAACTCCTAAAATGTAATTCTGAGAGACTGACATTACCGAGTTAGCAAAATGTTTTCTTTTTTGCAGAAACATGATAAAGTCCTTTTATACTGCAAGTCTCCTGATAGATGTTCTAACAGTATTTGGGGAGCTCTCTGAAGAGGTAAGTGTCAGGCATATGAGTGTATTATTTATTGCTTTTCCAAGCACAGATGTTGCTTTTATAATTCGTGAATATGAATTTCAAAGAACATAGGTTCTAATAGTGTAGCCAAATAGTTCTTTGTAAGCCATAAAGAATCATGCTAAGTATTTCAAATAAATTGTAGATGAAATACTAGACGTCTGTTAGAAGATGCTTTATGACAAGTATCGGTTAGAAATTCAAAGTTTGTTTATTACTGTGGGACACATAGCATTACACTGAGCAAGTGGGAGTGCTTATTGGGGAAAAATGATTCAAGGTTCCTAGCTTTGTCCACCTTCACTTTTTTCCATGTCCTGCTTGAAATTCACGGGCTTGACATCCTGTATGTAAATCCCCAATCTGATAAGTGTGCCTAAAGTGCAGTCATACTTGCTCAGTTTAAAATGCAGTTGTTGGTGGCTACCTTCGTTTGTAAATATTGGAAGGAAGATAAAAGAATGGTCTTGGTAGTGGTGCACTTCTTGAATACTATAGGATGCAAATGTAGATACTAAAGATAGGTCTTACCCAAGAGAAATGCTTGGTGAAGAGTTCTTGCAAGATTCTCCGTCTTCGTAGCCTGAGATTATACCAATCTAAAATTTTCATCTTATCGAGAGGCACAAGTAAGTTTGCTCTTTTTGTTCTCTTAAAACTGTCTGTTCTGCACCGACATCCTTTACTAGATTCAGTAATAACATTTGCTAGAGCCAGAGAGTGAATGCACATTTGCACATTGAATTGGACTGACAAAAACAATCTTAGTCTGTAGGAATCCAGTGCACAGGACAGTGCACTGATCCATTGACTCCTCAGAGTACTTGAAGCAATCCTGCTTTGAAGATGGAAGAAATTGTTACAAATATCAGTGCAGAATGCTAGCAGTGGTACATTTTCTACTGTATGTTGTGGTTTTTTATTGTTGGGGCTGAAAGGACAGAAATGCTTTGTAATTGGAAAGAAGCAGAATTCTCTCATTTTGTTTAATTGGTGAAGACAGTAAAAGAGAATGTCCAAGAAATACAGAAAATATTTGCTCTTCTGTATAGCATCATTATATTTCAACAGTTTCCTTATCCATTCTCATGTGAAGGGATGATGGGACAAGTATGACTTGACTGTCTTAGACTTTTGCAGAAGTTCTTGTCAGTCTGAAATACACCCAGCCTGACACATGATTATGACATCTATATTCAGACCACCTGCCTATTTTTATAATATATAATTGAAATTGCCTTCATATTTATGGACTATCAACTATTAAAAGGCTTTTAAATCAACAGCAGAAGGCATAGAAAGCAGATATTTGACACCTAGAATCAGAAAATGGGTATTGAGCATAATATATATGTTTTTAAGTGGCAAGTGATTGGTTATTGGGTAGTATGAATGGATTGTGTCACAGATGAAGAGTGGATGTTCTATATCTCCATATTAGATCTAGGCAAAAGGATTTTCTGGAAGATGTGTTTTACAAGACACAGCTTAGATCAGATCAGTAGGAAGCTCTGCAATAGCAGCATTCTTTTCATTTACCTCAGCAGTAACATTCATTCAATAGGGCAGCCTTCTGAAAAGGGACAGCAGTGCATGTTAAAAACAAACCAAAACCAACAGCATTTCACTTCTAAGTTCTGGAGTGATAAGCTTTGCAGTTGGGATGCAGGGCAGATACCAAACACTTTGTTCCCTCCTCCTCTCTCCATCCAGCATCTTGGGTGTGGGGCTTGGGGGTGCTTGGCCCGTCCTTAGCTAGGCTCTCCCAAGGACACCACCAGGTGACAGAGGGTCTCAGCTGTGTCCCCAGGTGGGTGCACTGGAGCTGTTTTTATCAGCATGGGGCAGCCCTGGCCTCTCCTCACAGACACGACTCCTGCCATACTGAGTTACCAGCACATGGGGTGGACACCTGATACATCAGCATCTTCACACTTTCTCAGTAAATAATCGCCGTATTGGAATAGAGGGGAGATGTACAGGCTCTTAAATATTGCATAATAATCTTTTCTAAAAGTACCATGCTCTGAGTATGTGTTTTCTGCATTTTGTAGCTTCTAGTGTGTTTGTTAAAAATGAAGGAATTTAATCTGTCATACTGACTGACCAGAAATTATTATTAAAACAAAGTTTAACAGAAAGCCATGTTTTCCAATTGCACTTTTCCTTTTTGAGATAGAGTGAACAAATTTTAATAAATAAGTCGTAAGAATAAGGGGTTTTTTTCTGGAAAACATCTTGTTTTCAAAAATGAAGACCAGATCTTTCTCCTGGACTGTGTTAGCATCCTGGGTGATACAATGTATTAAATATGAGCAAGGAAGCTTGCCAGAGGTATCTTTTGTAGTGTGTCTCTACCCTGTTCTAGATGACAGTGCAAAAGGCTTTGTGAAATACAGTATCGAATTTCAGATTATTAATTTCTTGGAAACTTTGGATTTCATTTCCAAATTAATTTTTAATTTTTTAAATAAAAAATTAATTTTTGAAATTTTGGTGTTGCTGTGAAGTGTGCTGTCACAACCTGCATTGTTCATTTGGGCAAATTGTTCCACTCATCCTTCCACATTTCTCATCTGTTTATATTCAGCCTTGTTCCTTGATTTATATTACCTCATAACTGTCAGAACTGGTTATTTATTATACAACTTTTGACAAAGTAGTTGATTTGCATAATCAGTTTAATATTTCTTGCAACAATTGAGAACTCTTCCTGGATTAAACAAACACTGTTCTAACAGTCCCAGGAGATACAAAGTGGCCAATCTTCCTTTCATGTTTTGACATGTTAAAAGTTATACCTAGGAACAGTGAAGTATATTCTGAAAAACAAAATGGAAAATCTTAATGTCATAGACTATTACAAACGAATCACATTAATCTGCAGTTACATCAGCTTTTCTGTATTCATGCTTTTAAATAAATTTTTAAATTTGAAAATAATATAATTAGAAAATATTTCATATTTCTGATCAGCAGCAGTAGCATTTTAAGTTTCAAGTATTTAAATCTAAAGTAAATAATCATTTAAGTTTATGGAGAAAGGAAGCTTTCTTCATTATTTCATGTCAGTAATTACTACACAGTGCTATGCCTTTTGTACTGGAGTCTTGGTATAATTTATTTCCTTTTCCTGATATGCTGCACTAATCGAAGATCTCCACATTTTCCTTTCATGCTGAAATCTTGTTAGAGCTGTTATTTTAACTATTTTTTTAATTCACCTATTAATTTTACACATGTTGTTTATCTTTAAAAGGGTGTCAAATGACAGCAGAGAAAGTGAAAAAGATGTTTATATTTCTGTTTTGAATGCATTAATTTGCAGAAGTGAGTGGTTAAAATGGCTGGCCTTTTCCCTCCCCCAGAATGCCCAGCACAGGAAGTATGCCAGGTGGAAGGCAGCATACATTCATAACTGCTTAAAGAACGGAGAGACTCCTCAGCCTGGCCCCATTGGAATGGAAGGAGAGAGTTTTGGTACGTGTTTCCCTTTTCTTTTTAAGAGAGCAGAGGGCTGTGCCAAGGTGAAGTGGTGGTATGCACAGTTCTTCGGGGAGCACCCCTCAGGAAGCACAGCTTCCCGGCTTGGTGTTCCATTCACAATGGGCTGCCTTCTTCTTTTCAGCTTCTCCTGCTGTTATTTTTATTGGACCTCACTGTGTGATTGACTTATTTAATAAAATATTTTTTTCTTTGTAGTGGAGATTATTATTTTGAATACAGCAACTCTTTAAGAAGGCAATGTCAGCTTGGGCCAGAACCATGCATTTGTTTAACACTAACCACAGTCCTTCTTTTAAATCTGTTCTGTAAAGTTATGATCCCTTTGCTAGTTTCTCTTCTCCTAGTTGAAAATCGGTTTCAAGTGATTTTATCAGTCCTAGTTGAAAGTTGACTGATTGTAAGTGAATTCAGCTTCAAAGCAAAGACCTGCTCGTGAGACAACCCCTTTCTCCCTGTATAACAATGTCGGTTTCAAAACAGGTTTGTGGCCTACTTTGAGTTGGATTTTCTGCCTCTTTCTCACTCATCCTCCTTTTCCTTGTGTTTTCAGTTGCTCCCCCTGGCTACCTGAGCTTGCTGTACAGGATTCCATGAGGTTCCCACTTTATCTATCAGTTAGGGAGGTGATTTCCAAGGACATCCACTTAACCAAACTGAATGTGTATCAGAACAAGTTGTTTTGCTTTAGATAGGGATCAGTTTGATTGGTTTTGGTAGTGACCAGTTTCTTTGCTTTTCTTCTCAATGCTGATTGAATACAAATTTTAAAGGTCGATCTCTTATGAAGTAGGATGTTATTGGAATGGATATTTTCACTATGCAGATTAAAACAGACTAATTCTGCACAATGACAACCTCTGCGTATCATTCTTTAAATACCTAATAGAACAACTAAGAACATCAAATAATTTGTAATTTTCTTTTTAGCTGGCATATGAGACTTCGTGGCTTGTCAGTTAAGTTGATGCTAATTTATCTCTTAAGCTTGGATTTAATAATACAAATTTCTCCAAATAAAAAGGGTTAATAAACAAATCTACAGTGCAAAAGAGAAAAAATCTGGCTTGTATAGCGTGGCTTGTATCTAACCTGTAGAGCCACCTTAAATGGGTAGCAGCATAAACTTTTGTGAACATATGTATTAATACAGATGATCAATGTGTTTCTACCTGTGCACACATATGAAATATATATGTATGTACACATAAAAGTAATGGTTTGTTTGCATTTATTTGTGTTTGGGGTCTATACCTGAGTCTTGAGTGGATTTTGAAGTCTGAACTTGTAGTTTACTTCTAATAAGTTATGAGTAGGCTTGTAATTTTCTACGTATTACTTTTGTTTTAAACATGTCAAAACATTAGAAAACTAGTTTCTCTTCTGGTTCTCAATCTTTTCATCATGCAATCTCACATTTTGATGCATCTCCACATTGTAATTTATATGTCCTGGACAGTGTTACATTAAAAAAAAAAAAAGGATATTATGTTGGTTTTTTTTTTAAGGAGAATGTGTACCTAACATCTATTTCAGTTTATTAGTATCTTTATGGTGTCTAAGAGCCGGGGTGCCAAATATAATTTATTTGCAATTTCCTGGATAAAACACTGTTTATATATTAGTACTCCAGAAACACTGCAACATAAGTAAATTCAAATATTTGTGAACAAATACGGAGTATGATAGTTTTATTTCCAAGCTACTTGTTTATTCTTGTTATTATGTTTTCCTAACCTAAGGGCACCCTACAGACTTCAACACCGGAATGGGTATCTTACCCAGTGAAATGTGCTCCAGTGTAGGCGCAGCTGTATTTGAAGTGAAGCATTAGCAAACTAATTTCTTCGTCAACATACAGTCTTTTCCAAGGCAGTTTTCTTAACTGTCCATGCAGGTGTAGCAAGAGATACTTACGATGCAGCTCCAGCTGCAAACATCACCATAACTTTTTTGTCAAATTACGCCAGATTGATGATTTAATGGATAGCACAACATGTGAGAGAGA
Source organism: Callaeas wilsoni (assembly GCA_013398955.1). Classification (NCBI taxonomy): domain Eukaryota; kingdom Metazoa; phylum Chordata; class Aves; order Passeriformes; family Callaeidae; genus Callaeas; species Callaeas wilsoni. The sequence continues at coordinate 22,468 of VWPU01018956.1, forward strand.
AATCTCTTGTATTGAATGTAATGAATAGCTCAGTTAAAGATTTTCGGCTTTAAATGAGTGCTCTTTTAGTGGTCTGGCTCATAGTGTGGTAAAGCTGACCTGATTATGTGAAGCAAATTATGAATTTTAAACAGCTGCAAAAATAGAATTTCTAAGTAAACATTACAAAGCTTTTGCTAAAAATCCATGTGTGCAACTTGTAGAAGCTAATTATTTCTTAAAAGCAGTAAACAGGCTCTTTCTTCGTTTTATAAATGCGCAGAGGTAACTGCCTTGCTCAAGGCTACAAAAGAAACTGTTGTAGGAAGGAAAGGAGAATTCAGGCTTTCCTCAAATCCTTGATGTTCATTGCAGTTCGTTACAGGTGGTAATGGGAATTGGTGAAGATTCTTGCTTTCATTACTAGGTTATGTCTACATGCAACTTAAAAGGGACACAAATGCTGAGTGAATCAAAATTTTAACATCTTTTTTGATAGGTGGCCTGCAAGATCTGTAACTTGGCAATATGTTTTTTGTTTGTTTTGTTGTTGAATTGTATTTCATGCAGAGAGATTATTTCTCACACTCCTGTTTTCTGAGAAATGAAATGAAAAATATATGTTGATGTTTATTTTTGACTGTTACCTCCATAGTGTAGGTGTCCATAAGGTTTTGCATAATCAAGACAAAATTTTTATGCAAATTAATTTTTATGAGAAGAATCAGTAAAAAAGAGTTTCAATTCTTGCTTTGTGCATCATAAGAAGAAAAGCAGTATTGTTTGAATGTATGACTGGACCTTCCCCATTCCTTTCTGCTTGCTCATTTTCTTCCTCCCCTAGCATGTGGAAAAAGTCTGTTTAAACAGAGTGAAACTAGGTCTCTGTAGCTTGACAAATTACCATTTTTTTCCAAAGTGTTATTTTTTTTGTGATTCTTGAAAACCATACTGTAACTCTTGGACATGTTTTTACAGTAACATAGGCATGCTTTATGCAGTTCTGCTGTTAGATTTATGGATGCTTTTGTCAGGATGCCACCATGGAAACCTTAAAATGACATGCTTAATTTATTAATGCAGTTGGAATACAAGTCCTAGAGTACACATAAAGGTTACTTGGCATTAGCCCTAGGTCATCCAACAACATTTTATGCTAATGGAAAAAAAATGGAAATATGAAAAAGTTCCTAAATGGTCATGGGTATAGCCATAGTAAATACATTAAATGTAATCACCTTCATTGCAATATATAATATGTAGGCTACATTTCTATTACAAAATTTCAAAAAACCTTAATAGTTCCAACTAGTAAAAAGAACAGTGTGGGAAAAGTTGATGGATTTTTGAGTTCATTTCTCAATATTGTGGAAAAAAACACGTTTGATTTGTTTTTTAAAAGCAGTGTTCAAATAGAACCTTACATTGTGAATCTTTTAGCAACATCTCAAGCAAAAGAGAAACAACACAGCACAATGAGAAAAAGAAAAAAAAATTAAGTTGATAGATTATAATTCTCTGAACTCATTAAAAATAGAATTCCAGAGAACTGGAGGAGTCTGGACTCTTTAAAAATAAAAATTTTGCTGATTTTATATTTAGTGCACTGAGCCTGCTGAAGTTAAGTCTTGATTGGTGCTTGCTTACACTAGAAGAGGGAATGCCATTAAGCCATAAGAATCCTCTGTTTATATAAAAGTATCTTTGGATGGTTGGTTATGGGGCTGAGGTGATTATTTCACAAAGTCTTGCATTCAGTAAATAAACAATAATTTTAAAAAACACAGACAAATGGTCTGGGTATACTGTAGCTCTGCAGAAAATTTAAAGAGCTCATGGATTCATTATGCTGGGATTCAAGCACAAAAGCTGATGAGGTTCCAAGACAAGAAACTCAGCTGGAGCTGAAATGAAATGTAAAACAATCATGTCACTGTTTCACAGTCTAGTATTTCAGCATCTTTAAGCAAATTGTAAGGAACTTTGAATTCTAGGTTGTTACTGCTGCATGAGAAAGTAGTTTTCTAATTTTTTAGCATTCTTTCCCATTCCCTGGACAAGATTTTCTTTTCAATTATGTTATGGACGTTCTAACCACAGAATTTAAAACCTCTGTTGACTTAAATGTTCTTTTTTAGCAGCCTGAAATCCTTTTATCTGGCACTGCTGTTAAAAGCTATTCACAGATACTGAAAATGGGTATCTTAAAATGTTTCTAATACTTTAGTCTTTGATAAAGAATATTTTAAATATTTGCTTTGCAGAAAGAATAGTTACAATGCTTTTATGATATTTGGGCACTTTAAAGACCTAAGAAGAGTTAACTTAAACAAAACTACTTTTATGTTTAATAGAGTTTTAACATTGGCCAATTGCACAATGAGCAAATCAAACAGTTGAGGTTAATCTTTTGATACATGTACCTGATTAAAATGTAGGCTGCCCACTTGTGAATTTGCCTCTTGCAGGCACTGTTATTTCAGGTGGTCAGCACTTCTAACACTTTTTTTGGTTGTTTTTAACATTGCCAGACTTTAACCCTTTGAGTTCATGTCTTCCATGGCCAGTTTTGCCCACAGCACTGCACTGTTACAGGAGTGACTAGAGACCCTGAGCTATGCAGTGAGGAAGTTGGAAGCTGACACTGGGAATGGCTTGGAGAGCAGATGGGAGCAGTGCGAGAGAGGCACAAGTATGGGGCAAGGACTTGCAGATACAGGATATGTAACCCTAGTGCAGAGAAAGAAATCAAAATGTGCCTTGAGAACCAGACAAGGGCAACAGGAAGCTGCAAGGGGCAGAATAAAGGAACAAATGTATTAACAGTTTAAATGTGGGCATGAATTTGCAGGTGATTTCTCATGGCTGAGATGCTAAGCACAGTGGAAGCATGTTTTCTCTCACTGCCTCATTCGCAAACGTCGCTTAGAAATTTTTGTAACAGCTCTCCCAAAATCCTAGCTTCAAGGAGACACCCAGCTTGGAAAATCCGACTTTATGGCTACAATTTGACCAAGCTATAAATAATTGGTAACAGGAAATATTCATCAGCCTCTCCTACAGACAGCATGATGAGTGTTGTGCGTAACTATTTTATTCATTTTATGTATAGTAAGCCTCTATGTTTTTGTTCTTTTTTTTTTTCCCAGTTAACACCAAAACCAGTGAAAAATACAGCATTCAAACAGTGGTTTCCAATTATTACATTATTATTTAAAAGATAGCATATGCTGTGTTTACTCTTGAATCTTACCTTCTTTTTGGCAGTTTTCAGGCATTTAATTTTATTTCTGTGCATGTTAGCCACACGATATTGCAGTATGAGTTACTAACAAAAAATACAGCAAAAGAAAAATCAGGCACCTTAAGATATTCTTTGTCTTCCAGAAGCCTGTCAAGTGTTCATTTGCATGTGTCAGAAATTGTGCCATAAAACCAGAGTGTATTTATTAAAGTCCACTAAAAATGTTCTAATAACACTACTGATTTTACTCTGCTTTATAGCTTTTTTTTTTTTGTAAATTGTATTGTAAACTAGAAGGTGTTTAGGCATTTTTCATGAGGGTAGCATGTGAAGTTTTTTCTGGGAGGAAGATGGACTTACATGGGAAACAATTCTGATGTTTGTAATAGTTATATTTTTAATAGTAGACCATTTAATTATTAAGCAGTGGAAATGTTTGCATAACACTTAGTCTTGTGTAGTTGAAGATCAATGTGGATTTCTTAAGAAATATCTCTTTTGCTAGCTCTACACACATACAAGTTTTGTGCTCCCGTATTTTTTTTGTTCCCTTTCAAGCACTGGCTGTTAAATAAGCAATTCCCAAAACTCTGCTTGTTCCATCTGACATTATTGATACAGGTGAACACATACACAGTAAATGAAAATTAGTTGTTTTAATATGAACTGAATTCAAATGAAAGAGCAGGAGTCAACCATATATTCTAAATTATCTGGATCATTACACTTTAAAGCAATATTAAAGCAGACCAGAACCTTAAGAACGTGACTAGATTGAAAAATATGTATGTTCTTTGTACGTGCTATGAGATATATTGAACCTCATTATTCTTATAGCTCATTATGTATTCTAACTGTTCTAGATGCAATTATGACTTAGCTAGCTGCATTTACTTTCTTCTTTGGTATTACTTTCCCAAAGTTCCTCTTGGTTCCTATTTATTTGTGGTTTGATTTGGGGTAAAAGAATTGGCACTGTCTAGCCTTTTATGAAGAGTTGGTAATGCAAATACAGTTTTCCATATTCTGGTTCATGTATACGTTAAAAATGTAGATTACTGCCTGTTTGTAATAACTTGTTCAACTTCTGTGGATGCAGAACATGAAAGTATAACAAACTGTTCTAATGATACATATAGCTTATATTCGGACCAGTAAGGAAATGATTCTTCAAGTTGAACAGAAGAGATCTTTGAAAGTATGTGAGTTTCTAGATCTTTTTTGTATGGTATGTTGCTTTTTACCTTTTCAGATCAACCCTGTGTGATTTGAGTTGATGTTTTATGTCACACTGTGTGGTGGCAATTTTTTTAGCAATAAAAATTTGAAAGGAGGTTTTAAGGAAAGCCGAAGTTTCCAAGTGTTTGTACATAACAGTTGAAGTAATTCCTATTGTGTCATTTTAGCAGATGCTGAAAGGGAAGAAGCAGGGTCGTCTTCTGTCCATAGTGGAACAACTCAACCATCATCATCATCTACATATGAAGCTAACAACATACCCACTAGTAATTTCACTGGCATACATATACCGCCGGGTGCCCATGCACCAGCCAACACTCCAGCTGAAGTACCTCATAACACAGGTATGTCCAAATCACGCCCGAGAAATCCATGCCTTTATTGGCATTGGACGAATTCTTCCCCAAATTCTAGTCCATCACATGTAAAGTAGAATAACACAGTATTGTGTGGCAAAAGCATCTTCGTAAGCGAAAATTGTAAAAATGCTGTTGGAAATGATTTTAATGTTTTTTTAAAATACATAAATCATATTTTGGAGCACTTTTACAGGAGACATATATGGACTAAGAAAGTGACTGTTCCTGCAGACAGAATTTTTTTGTCTTCTCTTGAATCAGTAAAATGGTGCTGCATTGCAACATCTGTACTGTAAAGCACAATTTGAGTCTTTCACTTTATAGATGAAATTGTATTACTTCATTTCGTGTGTAGCTTTCCCTGTGCAGATAGGCTGCTGTTCTTCATGTGGGAGCTTATCCAACATAGTGTTGAAATTGCTACAACCCCATAGCAGTCATGCCTGATGTACCATTCATACTGGTTTGGTTTGGCTTGTGCCCCTTTCCCATGCAAGTGCTTTAGTGTGATTGACTTCAGACAATACTATTAATGGAATGTTGCCCCTACAGCTAAACTTATTGGCTCCTACATCCTTCTTATTATTAAGTGTAATGTTTGGACCAAAACCAAGTTCTTAAAAATTCCAAGTTCCTTCCCAGATGCTGTATTTAAAAAAAAAAGTATCAAGTGATTGGTAAATACAACTTTTTTACCTTATTGGACCTTTTTATAATAATCACGTAATAGAATTATTAATTAATGATTAATAAGACCAAAAAAATAAAATCTCTTGATTTCAATCCTGATGATCATTTATTGTTCAGATACATTTTTATATTATCTAACATATAAGATAGTTTTGTCACATAATCCCTCCTTTTCTTTTACTTTCTCATTTAAAAAATGTTTCACCCTATGAAGAGTTTAGGTTGCTCTGTTTTTTCAGCTTTATCAAGGGGAAATCCTTCAGATAGGTGGGAGGTTTTTTGGGTCTGGGAGGGAGAGTATTTTTTTTTTTTTTTAACCAGATCTGAAAATTATGGAGTATGTACCTTGTTGGAATTAATGAATTCTGTGCATTACATAGTTTTAACCCCACCAATCATTCAACGGAGTGATGTAATTTAGAAAAGTGATTATACCCTCTGCCTACACAGCAGATGTTGTAGAAATAACTTTATGATGGTCTGATATGTTCTGGACATACTGCAAAAATACACTTTTGGATCAAAGCAAATGAGTGTTCCTAAAATGGGAACATAGATACAAGAATGCTTCACAGCATGAAGTGCTGTTTCTTCTTCTAGCACCACTATTTCCCTTTTAAATTTAGCTAGCTTTTTTATTCTCACTAATTGTTTTTAAAGGAATTAGGAAGGAGATAGTTGCAAGCCTGAGGTGACAGGCACGGGGCTTTAAAAATATATAGACTGCCTCTGGTATTAGAATGTAGAATTTAAGTTTCAAATATAAAAGTTTACTCACACTTTTTTTAGCAGGTTTTCCTCAATAGTCTAGGGTAACTACTGTCTCTTGGACTAGTATGTTCTTATTTCTTTAATGTTTGAAATTAAATTTCTGTGAAATCCTGTACAGGTAAAATGGATGCCAGGCTGTACATTCTTCTGTTTGATAAAACATTCGTATTTGAAGTGAAAGCATTAAAATTATTTGTTACACATTTTCAGAATTAGTAAGCTATCAGCTGCTTAATTTGAAAATCATTAGGTTTACCCATTGTCTGCTTACTTTTAAAACCAATAAGTAAAAATAATCCAAGTCCATTTTTTTGCATTCATTTGCAGGAGTGACAAGTAACACCATTCAACCTGCTCCTCAGAATATTCCTCTAGTTGATCCTTCCTTTTACAGTGCTCAGTCTGCAGGTGAGCTTGTGGCATTTGTATTGTTGTACATGGACGTCCTGTGTCCTCTGTGTGCCCCCTGCGCTGAAGGAAGATGTTTTAGAAATACCGTCATCGTTATTTGATGATATTCCAGAATCTTAAAAAGTATGGACGACATCTAAGCTAAGAGTTTAATAGTTTCTGAAAGCTGTTACAATATAGTGTTGTCTGTCTGACTGTTTTGAACCAATGAGCTAGCACTGTGTAAGGCTTTTTGTTATTTATAGTGTTTCTTCTCAGGTGAGGTTCTGGTTTGCAAAGCCTATATTCCTGATAGCCTTGCTAAATTATATTTTTTGTAATTAATACACATTCCCTTTACTTAAAATTTATTCCACAGGGTCAGCATGTAAGTTACTTATTAACTTCATAAAATAATTCATTCAAGTTGTGGTTTTGTGCAGAATAATAGTGTGTGCTTCCTGACTATAAGTAGTACCTGTGTTAAATGAAACAATTTATAAGGTACTGCTAATGATTTTATTTTAATGTACCATTTAATCAAGACTTTTCTAATTTGCCATGTCTTTGATGTTGAAATCGTTGATAACCTATATCATATGTATTTTATGTCTGCTTGCATATTCCATGCTTTGAAGAAGTGTACACATAAACGCTAAGCTTAGGGAAACCATGGCCTGTGGAAGAGTAGTGACTGACAATAAAGCTGGAATCATCCTAGATTCTAATTTGAACGCTCCTGTACATTTGGACAAAGAGTTCAGTGTTTTCTAAGTATTTTTCTCTCCATAGAATAGAGAAAATAGTATTAAAAACTCCCATAAATTACATCTGTTTCTAATAATCAGATTTCTGTTGGCAATATAAAATGGATGTTGAGTGAGGAGGAGGTCTAGAGGTCCTGGTACAAAATCTGTTCACATTCTCCCCTACAGTTTATCCTCATCAAAGAAAGCTCATAGTATATATTAGTATACAATATTATACATAATTGCTATGTAAGGTTCTGGTGCTAACCCCAGTAAAACATTGCCTGTTATGACTACAAGGTTTAGATAGGTATGTTCTTGTATTTTATAACTTACAAATATTTAGTTAATTATATTGTTGAAGAGTGTGTCTGTGTTAAAACAGCTTTACAGAAAAAGCATTTTTCTTCAATTGAATGCTATAGTAAGAATTCAATATTCAACTTGGTTTTAGTCTGTTGGCATAAGAATGCTTAAGGATGTTTCCATTTTAATATATTAGAAAGCCATTTTTATAGAAGATGTCTTAAAAATAGCAACATTTGCCATTGATAGAGACATATTAACCTTTAGTATTCTCCTCAAGAGCGAAAGGTACTATAGGTGCTATAGTTTTTCTGGCATGTTATTGTAATCACAGAATCACAGGATAGTCTAAGCTGGAAGGGCCCCAGAAGGATTGAGTCCATCTCTGAAGCGAATGGCTCATACAGGGATCGAACCCAGAACCTTGGCATTATTAGCACCATGCTCTGGCCAGCTGAGCCTGGCACTAATGTTGCATGTGGCAGTAACTCCTTTTATTGAAAGCAACACCTCAGAACTGTAGCTGTAACATTTAAACTTGGTGATAGTTTTTGAGTTTTGGGGACTGCTGTGGGGGTTTTGGGGGCTGCTCAGCTGAAGTGGCTCAAAGCTTTACTTAAGCCTTGCCATAGTAACTGCGAGTTGGAAGGCAAATTTTGTGGTGTTTGACAGCAGAGCTTTCGTATTTAACTAGCTTATCATGATCTTCTAGACAGTCATTGTAACAGGCTTTTTGGTAACTACTCTGAAAATTTTAGTCATCATTGTTTCTTGGTTTGAATATTTGTTTCTGGTTGTCAAAAATGTCATAGTTTTTTGATTGAAACTTAAATTTCTTTTTAAGTTTAAGATATTCCATCATTCAACATCTGAATAGTATCAGTGCATTGCTCCCTCTTACCACCTACCTGAGATAACTTGGTTTAATAAGTACATAAATAAAAAGGAATTAAGTGGGTTTATGAGAATGCATAATAAGTAATATTGTGTAATTAAGAGATTAAGACCCTTGCTAAGCACCATGATAAATCTCTAACTTGATCCAACCTGAGTATTTGGCATGCCTGCATTACTCCTCTGCACATCTGTTGTGTCGCTACAAGTTTGGGTCTTGTAACAGCTCAAAGTGTTACATTCTTATGAGGGAGTGCTGCAAAAGTGCACCCAAAGAGGTGATAAAGGTCATACAGGTTCTTGGTTTGAAAGCTTAGAAAATACACCATCAGTTATGCGGGAGTCTCAGAGGGCACAGGGGATGTGTCAGCAGAGGTACAAGGACAGTTTTGTTTGCATGTGTGGAATTAAGAAGCTTGAGAACAATGGAAAGTGTTTGTCCTTGCCTGTCACTGTCCTGTTGTGCATTCTTCTCCTCATGCTACCAAGGAATCCTTTTTATGACAACAAATGGCCGTGTTCTCTAACCTATAAGTAGATTGAGAAATGCCTGTATCTGTTAATGGATGTACAAAACTGGGGAACCCAGGAGCCCTCCCCAGTTTCTGAGCTGCAATATACGTATCTGGGCTAAATCCTTGCTGCATATTGAGGTATGTGCCATTCCTGTGGAACCGAAGTTTCCTTTGGACAGGAAGGAGGGATCAGTGTTGCCCTCCATCCAGTAGATCCGCGGAGCTAGCACAGTGCAAGGCACATTTATTCCATGATTTAGACACGATGTCTGTGTCTATGCTAACAAATTATACATGCTTGCAAATATTTGGCACGGAGAACAGCTGGCACAGAATCTCTCACATCCATACTATTAAACTTTTAAACCTAAACAAGGTAGCTAGTGAAGACTGCTCATATTGAATGGTCTGTAGCTTGCTCTGACCACAGGTCATGCTCGGGAATTGTTTGGGAAAGTGCTAGTTTGCATGGGCCAAAACCATACTGGAGTCTGTTCCAGGAGTTTTACACTGCAGACAGTCAAGTTTGAGTGCTGAGACACCTTCCTTGGCAGTGCTGAATGTGGTAGTATAGGCATAGCCAAACAGGATATTCCACATATTCCTGCAAGACTCTTTCTTGTAGTAAGATCAAATGTATATTTAAAAAATAAATTATATATTTTCTTTGCTTCCCATAGCATGGGAGAAGCCATTCGATTAATGCTGTCATGGGAGAAAAATTTTTGGTAGAGAGGAGTAGAATATTTTATCAAAGGGAGATTAAGTTAAAGGAATAGTGTTCTTTGATTTTTAGTTAGCATAAATCTTTCAATAGTTGTCCTGTCCTGTGGGAAGAGGTTTCAGAGTTTAACATTGACTTTTGAAAGTGTCAAAGCTTTTGCATTTAAGCATGAGTTAATGTGTCTGACAACAGAATGTAGAGTTACGCAGCAACTTCATATACATGTGTGTGCACTTCCCTGTGTAGTTTTCTTAAAAAATTTATTACCCCTAGATTTTGCTAACACTGAAGGCATTCATACTCCTGCTACACAGGTTTTATGAGATCTTCTTATGTTGCCATATGGTCCCTTCCAAGGTGGCATAGTATAAAGAAAGCATTTGTCCATTGTAGTTGTATGTATAATGTTTGATATTCTACACACAAAGTAGAAATAATAATTCGACATTGAATGTGTTTTCATGATCTTGAAAAGAAATCCTTGAGTACTTATATTTCAAATATTTCAAGTGATTTAATGGGAAAAAAGAGTATCTTGTTTCAAAAACCATTTGTTACCTTGCCATCACTGTTTTTATGCACCAATTTGTATGACTGAAATGTTCTTAAATCAACTGCCTTATATTTGGGCATTGTAAAAAGGAAGAACATCTGATCTGAAAAGGATTCCAGGGAGAAGCAGATATATTATGTAAAATGCACGTGACTTTCATTCTAAAACTGCTTTTTTTCCCAAAATTATTTCAGCAGCTCTAGTCAAATCATTTTCACTTTGTGTTCCTCTTAAACAAAAGAATCATGCTTGTTGTTACGGATTCCATATTCTTGTCATGTTTCAGTAATACAACTACAGTCCTAATAATTCCAGATTAACACAGAAGCAGGTTTGTTTCAGAATAAATACAGTATACCTTTCCTATCTTAGTGTTGTTGGGCTTTTTTAGACCCAAAAATCACTGGATACTTGAAGTTGGAAAGGACTTCAGGAGGTGGTCTGGTCCAACCCCTCTGCTCAAGGAAGGGTCATGTAAAACCAGTCACTCAGCTCCCCCTGCCCGTGCACTCTCCCTGTGGTTTAATTTCCTGCACTGAAGAAGTTTGAGGAAAAAATGTCACTGCTAATTCAAAGACAGTTTTTAAATCTCTCCAGGAACAGAGACACCACAACCTCTCTGGGCAACCTGTCGCAGAGCTTGGTCACCCTCAGAGTAAAGAATGTTTTCTGATGTTCAGGCAGGACCCTCCTGTGTTTCAACCTCTGGTCTTGTCACTGGGCATCACTGAAAAAAAACGCATCTCTGTCCTTTAAATACTCTCCCTTCAGGTGTTTATATACATTAATAAGATATCCCTGAGCCCTCTCTTCTCTAGGCTGAACAGTCCCAGCTTTTTTTGGCCGCTTCTCAATATGAGAGATGCTTCATTCCCTTGGTCATCTTTGTGGCCCTTGGCTGGACTGTCTCCAGGATGTCAGTCCGTCTCTCTTGTGCTGAGGAGCACAGAACTGGACACAGCGCTGCAGATGTGGCCTCACTAGGGCTCAAAGGGACAGGACCACCTCCACCAACCTGCTGGCAGTGCTCTTCTAATGCAGCACAGGATGCCATTGTCTTTCTTCACCACAAGAGTGGATTGTTGGCTCGTGGGCAAATCGGTGTCCACCAGGACCCCCAGGGCCTTTCCTCCAAAACTGCTTAACCCGTAGAATATGTAAATTGAAGTCGGTTACTAATTTTTGCAGTTATACCGTTGATGTAAGTACAGTCATTACAGTTAAATTTTACATTATTTTGAAAACTTAAGAACACAGAGCTGGTTTAGTTCTATTTTGCTTTTCCATTATGAGGTGTTGATTTCAATAGGAGTTCAGGCTACTGAGCACATCAAAAGATCAACCCTCTTACTGTATAAACTTTGGTTTATAAATTTAAAATTATTAATTTTTTTCCCTCAAGTTATGTCATAATAGCATCTGAGGTAGATTTCATAATAAATAAGGCTTTATGCCAACAAAACATTAATAGAGCTCATACTGTAAAAATAAGATTAGACGGGTGAATTTAGGCTTGCTTCCAATAAATTAGTTGAATACTGGACTGATGCCTTGGCCAGTTCTTAAAGAATGATTTTGTAGTTTCTTTTGGCATCATAGCATAAAGCTACTTTGAGGAGAACTTGGTCTTTTTAATTTCTTAAAGATGTTCAGTAATGTGGTTGCAGATTGACCCCAGCTGCCTTTAGTCTGTGACTTTATTTGGGTTACAAAATAACCAAGGTGCCTGCCTGTGTTTATGCACCCCCTCGCATGTATTTACTCACATGTGTATGTATTTTAAGAGATTTAATGTGGCTTCACTTATTAAGTACTAAATTTATATACACTGCAATGATAATGAGCCCACCAAGTTTTTATGTCCCTCTGTGGTTATATTTATTCACTGAAAGGAAAATAAGTAGAGTTCTAGAGTATATTTTAAAAATTGATAAAACTAATCTTCAAGAGTGCTTACCTTTCTGCTTTTTATTTGGGTAGGGTTGTTTTGAAAACCAGCAGACCAGTCTAGTTTTTAATATTCCCAGCTTTTCTTTTTTATTTGTTCAAAAGTTTTTCTTAAATAATAAGATTGAGGGAAGGAAAAGCAAATATAATAGACTTTTTTTTGATAAGAACAGATTCTTTAGTAAACATTCTCACAGTATTGCTAACAACAGTTCTATTTTGAAAGAAAGGATCCGAGTAACTGAAATTGTGCCATAAAAATGTCTTTAAGTATATTCATGTAGTTGCTTAAAAGTAAAATGTACTCAAAGACTAAATCTTTGTTTAACTAAATTTTATGTAAAATGTATGGTGCATTTAAAAACACATTTAATCTGTGAAATCTATTCATTGCCTATAAGATGCTGTGTGGGAAATTATTAAATGTATACATAATCTTTAGTGTTTTATATAATTATTTATCCATGCCCATAAAAATCTGTCATTTACAAGTTAAGTCGTTTTGAAAGAACCTGAGTAAAGATTTTATAATTTGTCCATAGATTATTGGAGTGGCATGAGATTAGCCTTAAAACTCCCAGTGAATTTGTGGGTGGAAGGAGGTACAGTAACACAGCTGTGCTTTATTTTACGCCCACATCAGTGATACTATTCACATATAAAATCTTCTGCCAGTTAGGGCATAAGTCCCTACTATGCCTTCTTCAAGACTGAATGCGTGTGTTTAAGTGCTACAGAATTCCTAAAGTTTTAACTTACATCAAGAAAATACTCTGGTTAATAAGTAATAGTTGGTTTATACTATATTATGGGACTATTTTTTGATAGTGTTCTCCAGTGTTACAAGAAAGGGCACATTTAATGACATCAATCTTGCTTTCAGTCATCTTACATAAGATTTGAAACATAAAAATTATTCGGAAAAACGGAAACACAAAATGTGTGAAAACATGCCAGTGAGAAGTGTTTCTACATTCTGAAAAGTTATTCCAGTTGAGAAGGACCAGTTTCTAACTATGGTTATTCCTGAAGAGAGCAGAGTAATTTTGCTGTAAACACAAAAAGCACTGTCCTTGTTTCTTGCAGGTTGTAATATGATTACGGCTAACTTAATGTCATGTAAAAGCTCTCCTTTGCTGTCTTAGATGAAGAGCAGATCTTTCTCAAAGGTATTGGCTTACTTTTGAAAAGCACTGGGTCATGCAAATACCAGCACTTAGAAAGGTCCTCACATTTTTCAATAGCAAAGAAGTTAAGCTTTATATGAATGGAAAGAAAAGAGAACAGAACAGAAGAAATACTGTAGCTTGGTCTTTGTAATACTACCACAAATATTAGCCTGGTTTTCATAATATTACCACAAATATGACTAAAACATAAAAATCATGAGAAAGGAAGCTTAAGTCAGATTTCCTTTTTAGTAACTTTGTAATACTTATGTTTTTGCAGGAGAAGTCCGCTTGACTCCAGAGGACTTTGCCAGAGCTCAAAAATATTGCAAATATGCTGGCAGTGCATTGCAGTATGAAGATGTGAGCACTGCTGTGCAGAATCTACAGAAGGCCCTCAAGTTACTGATTACAGGCAGAGAATGAAGCTTTAATCCAACAGATTCATGTCTTTCACCTAAAGAACTAACAGTTTATTACTGTACTTGTTAGGGAAGTGGAGTTACACAGAAATTCTCAATCCCATCACTCACGACAATGAAACCACTGTTTCAGTGTCAGATTAGCAATTAATGGTACAGTAGGAATCTCTGTTTTCATTTTACAGACAGTGGAGCTTGAAGCATGAATGCAGTTGCTTTATGTATGCAAAATACTGAAGAAAGTACTGTGAACACCACTCAAGAGTTAGAATTCATCTTGCAGTATTTGGATTATCAGAATTGGAAAATGCTGACTGTAAAAAACTTGAGAATTAGGATGTTCTGTTAAAATTCTTACTCTTGTTTAATTATTGCAAACAATTACTTAATAGGTATAATAGCTTTAAAATGGTAACTAAGTTTAGTGCTTTCCTCTTGAAATGAGAGCATGTGAGAAGGCTGACAGGTCCACACTGGGAAGGACTTTTCTATACATAAATTATTTCAGTATTTGTATTATCTGAGGCATAAGTCTAAGTTGAGGGAGTCCTGAGGACCTCTGTATTTCATTTGAAAATGTGCTGGAAAAAACATCTCTTGATACTTCAGAGGGAGTCATTTTGATGGTATTCCAATCTAATGGCCCACAGCTGTATGGACTACTACATGTATTCTTGATTATTGGTTCTTGCTCCTTCTGTGTGAACACTTACAATTTTGTATATGTATGGGTAATTAAGAGAAAATACTAATATTTATCAACAATGATACTGAAACTGGAGGCAGAGATTCTAAACGTGAACTTTCAGGAAGACTTATGTCAAAACTATTCCATCTTTTTAAGAGGCTGGAAAAAACCTTGTTCTTCAGCCATTAAAGGACTATAGGTTTGTCTCTGGTATTAGTGTCATAGAGCTTTGTATTTCCAACTAATATTTTTCTTGTCTGCTTTGTTGTGAAGACTTTTTGGACTTGGGATTTAATTAAAATATCTTGGAAACTGAATTTTGAGTCTTTACGAGGTCTACCATTGCAATTATAAAGCTCTTGATTGTTAAAAATCCCACCATGCTGTTTAAAAGAAAGAATACAGTCTTTTAACTGGCGTGAGATAATAATTGAGTACACCATAAAGCATATCTGACTTACGTGATAATTTCAATGACATTTTATCTGATCTCTGTGTCTTTCCAAGCTGCCGGATCAAATCCATGTTATTTATAGCTGCACTGCTTTGGAGTGACTAAAATAAGTCTTATATTCAAAGCAAAAAGATGAGGAAAAGAAAATCAAACATAAGCATGCATTAAGGTTTAGCTGGTTGTATCCTTCTAAGAGTGTGGTGTCTTTGACAGCAGATTTGAAATGGGTAATATGAAAATGATAAATGTATGCTTAAGCACTTTAGTTGACTGCAATTTAATAGATAAAATGTGATTTTTTTTTTTTTTTGGTGTTGCTTTCAATATGGTATAACATGCTAATCTGGACAGTGACTGGGGTTAGATTTTAATTGTTTGGGGAAAGTTAGAATAAAACCACCTGAAGCTTTTTTGACAGTAATGTTGTACAGACCCGAGCAGTAAGTCTGTATTTTGTACAGTGTTTCATGCAAGATAGATCTCTCACTTCAGTATCAAACTTTATTACTGCAAATTCTTCTACAGATATAATTGTTGGTTTACACTCGCATTGCTGTAAAGTGTATGCAGCATTGCTATAAAATAGTCAGAAGTTGCTTTCATTTCAGGATCATACTACTATTTTCTAAAACCAGCTTCAGTCCCCAGAACTGGTAGGAAGAAATTCCATTTTCCTATTTCTATTTATAAAATAATAAAAAGAACTTTGGGGCTTTTCTATTACATGCAAAAATAAGTAAGCGATGATATAATGTTGTATTGATTTGAGGCTTTTAAATTAAAGTTGTTGGGGTTTTTTGTGATTGAATGATCTGAAATGGAACACGTAACTACACTTAAAAATGAAAATTTAAGTATTTCTTAAAGTGTATAAAATATTTTCTGTTGGCCATGATTATATTGAACCTCTTGGTTCCTCTAGGAAACCAGAGAATCGTCAGTATAAAAAAGCAATAAGCAATGCAAAAGTCATAAGTAATTTGTTTGAATGATCATTTACACGTTCGTTAACTTTCTTCCGCCTAGAAAGAAAGTAAGTGTTCCTGAGGGGAATGGAGATGAAAATGCTAACACAAAAGTTTAAGAATTTCTTAGAGAAGCTAGCAAGGCATTCTTTCTCAAAATAAATTTGTTTTTAGAAGATTTACTATATAAAATTTCATGTAAAATGGAACATCTCCTAATACCAACCTTCAGACCACAATACCTGACACAGCCTACTGAATTGTATTTTGCATAAAATTATTTTGCTGTGATCATTTATTTTTTAATTGAGAAGTTTTGTAACAGCTCATAAAACCATGTTTTAAACCCCATCTTTAAGATGCTAATTTTTGATGTAACAGACTGAATATTTACCATCTCAACAGATACCTAAAGTAAATTATAGCAAAGCATTTCCATTCCATTAAGTATAGCCTCTGGGACAGCTTTAAATACAGTAGATAGCCCAAAAGTAGGAACCAGTGTTGCAGAACAGTTCAAAAAGTGTACATATTTGAAAATGTGAGGAGAATATAGGTACATAGGCTATAATTATTCCAAATTGAAAATTGTGGCAAGCACTGAAATTTATGACCCCATGGTTAAATGTCGTGTGGGCTTTTAAGTGTTGACTGATTCATTTTACAGTCACTCTGAGTGATAAAGTATCAACACATAGCTTCTCTCAACTGCTTCCCCACACAAACAAGTACACTATTAAATAAAGGAGAGTGCTGATTTTGTTCCATGCTGCAGTTAACAACTCTCCTTTTCAGTCTGACTGCCACCTACATACTTGTTGGCTATTCTCCTTTGGATTGTGAGTTCTCAATCTTCTAACTCTTGCTTAAGAAAGGAGAAAGAGGAATCTGTCAGATTTTTATCAGGTATTCCATGTTCAGTTTAGCTACTTACGTAAGCTAGAATTTTACTAAATCTGTTCAGTGTTTGTTGCTTAAAAGGCTTTATGTTTTTGCAGTTCTTTGTATTTTCATTTCTCTCCAGGGAAAGTTCCATATTACACTTCAGGATTCCTACCAAAGTCTTTAAAAAGTATATTGCGGAGGAGGTCATCCGTTATGAAATGGTGGAGAGTTTTTCAAATTATTTGGATTTACTAATACTGGAGGCAGTGTTCTCAAATTTTTGAAGTAATTTCAGGTGGAATTTTTAATAATGTCCTTTGTAAGTGAAGTTTCAGAAGCACAGACTTAAGTAAGATCACATTCCAGAATGTAATGGTAGTATTTGAGACTATATCATGCTGACCTGTGAGAAACTAACAGCAGAGAAACTTCCTGCCTGAAGCAGAATTGAGAGGTGGAGGTGGTTTGTGTGTAGACACTGCTCTGCATGTATAATATAATGCATGTAAATTCAATGGTGAGCTACAGGAATGCCTTTAAAAAAACAATTATTACCTTGGTTACAAGTATTGGGAAAATGTCAGATACAAATGTATAGATCCTGCTGACAAATGTTGTTCTTAATGTGAGGTTTTAAATGTACTAGCATAGGGCCGAAAGCTAGCACTTCATTGTGTCGTGTTCCAAATGAATGATCTTTGGTTTTCTTCTTTCGCATGTCAACAGTAAAAAAGGAGCCCAGTACAAAAAGAATGAGAACACAAATTCAGAGGAAGTTAAATTTACAAAAGATCAAATGTCGTTTCTGTTATTGTAAAGTCTTTGTGCTGATGTTTTGATTGAGATTGGAAAGTGCCCATGCTTCTAAAGTGTAATTCTAGCGTACTTTTACAATACCCTTTGTCGAGCAGTTTATGGAATTAGAGCCTGAGCCAGGATATCTGGACTAGGAAAACCTAGACTTTAATGCCAAGTTTCTAAACCACCAATGCGTCCTGATACTGACAGCAACTGTTTTTCACAATCACCTCAGGGTACCTATTTTTAAACAGTGGAATTTTAACCAAGTTTGTTGAGAAAAGGAGCAATAATTTTTTCTTACTGCATCATCACCTTTCAGTGCACAGCTGTATTAACAAGAGAACTGGACAAAACATGAATTTCCATTAGATATTTCACTACCATCAAGAAAAGAATATTAGTGCTGCCAGCAGAGCTCTCTTTGGCTTACAAGAGTATTGGAACAGTCTGGTTATAGACACTGTTGTAATGCCCTAAATGATCTCAGAATAAGAAACTTATTTATAAGAGCATTGAAAACAAACTTGAAAGAAGACATATGCCAGGGGAGAAAAAGAAATTGCATTCTCCACAGAATGAGAGGGGGCACAGAAGTGATTGCAGTAGAAGAAATACTTAAAATCCCGCATGGAGTGGGAGCAGGACAGTGACTGGAATGATGTTAGAGTTGTCTGATTTCTTTAGAACCTTGAAAGTGCTGAGAAAAAATGCTGGATCTTAAGGCAGAAGGTTACAGGGGATAAGAGAGGTGGAAAGGACGACTAGAATGACAGGGAAAAAAAAATAACTATTTTTTTAATGCAGACGAACAAATGTGAGCTCAGCACAGGAGAAAGTTAACCTAGTTGACAAAATGACAGCAGAATCTTAAGTCTAGCCGTAAAAGGGAAGCAAAAAAAATACAAGTTGACAGTTCTGAAAATGGAGAGGAGTAGATCATCCCATCCTAAGAATCCATGCTTATTAAATATGTCATATTAATTAAGTAATTAAAATTGACTTGATGTGCCCTTTTGGAGAACTTGGGAGATTGCATAAGTTACTGCCTGGTAGCTGCAGAGAACTACAAAGATCTGTTTGCCTTAAAATGCTATCTACTGATTTTGTGCTTTCCTTCCTGTTTTGATTTGCCTCCCCATTTTCAGTGTCAGTATTCAGTCTGTGGTGTTCCCATAGCTGGGAGGAGGTTGCTGTAGTTTAATACAATGCTAAGTCTGAGTGATAGCCCACATGTTCAGGCATTCTCGGGTAATTTGTGAAGATTATCTGGTCTGGGTTTTAGCTCATATGTGCTGTAAAGAAAGAGGTAGTGATTGTACTTCCCTTCTGAGCTTCAGAGGCTCTTTGGCAGCAGTATGACTACAACATCTAAAGAACGATATATGGAAGTGAGCTCTACTCAGAGCTATTTTCCAAGTCAGAGCCCAACAAACTAATCTGTAGAAGTTTGGAGACCTCCAGCTAAGCAGTTGATGCAATTGTAAACTTTTCTTTGCCTCAATTAGCCCATCTGTAAAATGGGATTATTTAGATTTAACACTTATTAATATAGTCAGGATTTTTGTAATTCTGACGAGTAATGACAGGCTGATCATTATAATAAGTTCCCCAAATAAATAGAATTTTTAGGAGAGGCAGAGAAGGTATTAGTTTTTGGGGGATTTTTTTTGCCTTATCTCAACTCACTAGTTTTTTTCCATCTTGTTTGCTCTCCCCTGTCCCACTGGGAAGTGGAGTGATAGAGTGGCTTGATGGGCACCTGGTGTCCCGCCAAGGTCAGCCCACTACAAGAAGAAATGGAAAAAAAACTTGATAGGATAATTTAGAGAACGATGGGCAGAAGTGAGAAGACTTGAGATATGGAAACATTGTAGTTGTAAATGACAGGCAGGAATTTATATAGAATAGTTGCATCTAATGCCAATTATAAAATGTTGTGTTTATCAGAGGTCCAAAATAACGTCCATTCTACAATACTGAAATAAGTATAAATGCAATAATAAGAACCTTTGATGCAAGGAAGCAATTGTATTTAAAAAAAAAAAAAGCTGTGACCAACTTTAGACCTGCTATTTTAACCACAAGACTAAGCAAGAGATTACTTTAGGTGGTGAATAAAAGCCTTGGAAGGTCAAACATGGGTATGATAGCATATAATAAGTTTCGTTCTTGCCCTTTCATTCTTCCCCTCACCATAAGTGGTTTGGGACACAGTTTTTAGAAAATGAATGCAATTAATTTAATTTACTTAAAAGGAAGTAATGCTTGACATAAGGCTCTAAAAATACTGAGATAGAAATAGATTAACATGAGAATTGAAAAATTGATTAAGGCTGGTAGAAAAAGAGATTACAGTAAATTCTAAATTATTTCCAGAATGGAAATGAAGAGGGATCAGCCTAGGGACACATCCTGTTTCATATGTCAGTGACTTAGGTTGAGGTCACCATCTAAGTCAGATGTAATTTGTGGATGAGATGAAGTTGGGAAGTATTGCAAGACCTGCAGAGAACTGGGGAAAATTCTGTGATTTTAGCTGAAGGATTAGAATGGAGTGAAACTGAAAACACAAAATACAATGTAAGTCACTTGGGTTCTAACAAGACTGTTCTTTTAATAAAAATTAGGATACTGGAAGCTGAAGCAATGCTGATCATAAAGTGAATTTAGTATGCATTGGATGAGATTGTAACAGTACAAAAAGTACATTGTCACTTACAGTACTGGGTTTGATTCTGATCATTGTTGATGAAAGTTATTTATCAGTACGAGATGCAAAGAAGGGCTACTGAGATAATGAAAACCTTACTTATCGAAAAAAGATTAACTATGGGTACAGAATGGCTTAAGGTATTAATGATGAAGTGTTTATTTTAAGACATCTTGATAAATTTGTGGATTGGATTGCAAAACAGAAGTGATTCTAGAGTTAAAATTTCAATTTGCCAAGTTGATGGTTTTTTGGGAAGGTTTTTCTGGCTTCTGCTCAACCCTGAGTAATGGTCCATCTCCCAAAATTCCTGGAAATGTTACTTTTACGAAAAGTATTGCAGGACTTGAGACATTGTGATGACCTGATTTTTCCCAGTGTTTTCCAGTGGGAAAATGTTTTCCACATAATTTTATCTTTATTAGGCCTAATGTTTCCTACAATGCATTGTAAGCATTTTTGTGAATAATAGTGAGTGTGGGGTAGAATGAAGAGATATTTATAGATTGTATTAGTTCAATACATAATGTATGTTTGCTTGTGACTGTGAAAGATTATCCACAGTCTGCATGCTTCTCAATGCAAACACCTTTTCAATTTGAAATATGAAAAGCTTTTCAAAGATTGAGATGTATAGCATATTGTCAAGATACGGCACTGCTCAAGATAGAGTTGCTATCTCTTGGTGTGAATTCAGCTTTGCAGGAATGAGCTCATACTGAAATCTCTGTAAGCTGTTGTAAGAAATAGCAGTATTTCTTTTGTGCTGAAGTTCAACAAGTGTATCTGCACAGTCTTGGGAAAAATACTTCATTTAGTGTCAATACTAAATCTGTGTTTTTAAAACAGGCACGCAGGTACTCATAGCTGCTGCACTTCAGCTCAACAGCTTTTGGTAATAGAAACCACACACATCTGGCCTTTATCCTACGCTTACTTGCCTCAGTAACTCCGTGTGTGTATGGTCTTACTGAGGCAGTAAGAGTACTCATGTACATAAGTGTTTGCTGTGTTCAGAAAGCTTTGCTTGCTGTTCGGTAAAATACAGCGAGAACAATGGCATTAATGGATCCAGGTGTGGTATGCTGATGGTTCTCCAGAGTGGAGGTTCTAATCTCATAATCTTTACACTGACTTTTTTTTCAGCCATTTTTCTGAAACTCTCTCTTAAGACATAGATTTAAAGTAGTTTCTCAAAATTTTGGCAGCAAGTGACAGAGGTACTTTGCAAGGATAGTATGTTTTATCAGCCTGTATCTTGGTAGGTTCCTTCATCATCACTCCAAAACAAAGATTTTGCTGACTGGGTCTCGCTGGGTGTCTAGGTTCAAAATACTCAGAAAACCAGAAACTTTGACAAAAAGTACAAAAGAGTGCAGAAGAGGCTTGTTTTGTTCATATTACCAAACACAGTAGCCACCATGTCTACTGCTGAACTGAGTGGCTTTCTTTATAGTAGGACCTGTCAACCACTTGGTAAAATTTGAAGACTCACTAAGTAATTTCTTCTGGGATTTGGCACAAAGCAATTGTCACACGACCCCTTGGGCTTCCCAGGAGAATACCAGAGCACATGCATTAATGTCTGCTCTGTGTGCAACTTGATTCCTGAAGAAAATTTATCATGCAGTGAGAAATCTTCAGCATCTGTACAGTGAAATGGTCATCTTCATAAGGATAGCTACTTGATACCTTTTGTCACTAGGGGACCTCCCTCTACTCTAAAAAATACCAAATCTGATCTTTTTGTGGAGTGCCATTCAAATAGTTTATTTTCTGTGTGTTGTGACTTTGACCTAATGTCATTTTAGATGCCATTTATCTCGAGTGTTTGACACCTGGTAACCTCAGACATGTTTGACATTATGAAACAATTTTTTCTTTGCTAGAACTCCTCCCATGAGGAGTTCTCCCATTCCCTTGTTAGATTTGCTAAGGGAATCAGAGGCTCATCATATGTCATTACTAAAATGACCACAGCAGATATTGTTCATGAAGATGCAATGTAAATTACAAAGTTAACGTACATGCAAAATATAAAATGATAGAAAATTTAGGGGGACTGTTTGTAGTCATCCTTTTTTCCAGCTGTGCCCTGGGCAGTGCCCAGTAAAAGGACTTTATATGGAAAGCACATCTCACACAAAAATTTCCACACAGAAGTGGATGGAAGAAAGGAAAAATTAACCCAGATTCTATAATTAAACAAATGTCAAAAATGTAACTGCCTACATCTTTATTGCTGTGAGTGTTTGGGGAGACATGTATGCTTATTTCAATACTTTGAGCTTCTGGTTTTATTCTGTGTGGGAATATGTTTCATTCTTGTAAGTCTAAAAGAAATTAGAGTTTTTAATGTAATTAATATTTCTCCCCAGCAAGATAAAACTGAAACCTAAATCTTATGTATTTAGTAGAATATAAGAGGGACTGGAAGTGGGAGGGGAAGCTATCCCAACACAATTCACTCATTCTTCAAGTAATTTTCTTAGTGGATTGCACCATTGATTCATTTGATTGTCCAGAATGAGAGATTTGCACAGACCTTTTTTATTCAATTTTCACTAAGTTAATGTGTTCAACTAATTACTATTGTACTTAAAATTGTATTTTAAGATAGAGGAAAGTAAAAAATTTAGGAAGTGTTGGTACAAATGCGTTACTTGCCTCATAAACATTCAAACATAATACATCCATTTCTATCTGGCCTTTCTTTAAATGCTACACTTGCCACCAAATGCAAGTTCATAACCTGTGTTACGGCATTCACAAACAAGCCAATGATCACACTGGAACTGGTTGCAAGCATTCATGTATTAAATGCAAATAAGTATTTCTTCAGTGATTCCCATCCCTGGCACCACAAATTTTGATTAGTCATTGAAATAGGCAGGGAGAGGAGAAAATTATTTGGTCCAATTCTACATGAGAAAAAAACCATCAAAGTTCAGTGTATGAACATTGATCTCTGTCTTAGTAATGTCTGATTCTATCATACCTAATTTAGCATCTAGGTGTCAAGTTTTCTGCATATGGGAGGAGAAATCTAGAGCCATAGGGATCTTTGACTTAAATGATGAAATTAGCACTTCCATGGGGACACAGTAAGTATGTGGAATTCTCTGCAGAGAAGGTTATGCAATATGAGTATTTATGTGGAATAAAAGTTACTCTTTCTATTCTGTTTCCCACTGTTTGACTGCTTTCAATTGCTGTTCCATGCATGCAGCCAGCCTGTTGGTTGCCATGTGTCATGAAAAGTCACATAAATAATTTGAAAGCAACCAAATCCCACCCCTACAGTGTGGCAACAGGAATGACAGGTACTTTAGACTTGTCTGTAGGGGGTTTTTTACTGTTGTAACAACTGTGTGAGTTGGCTGGTGAATGACTTGCTTTATTATCTTGAGGTGGAGCACACTCATACAAATGTGTGCTGGTTTATGAGTTGCTGCAAGCGTGATTTCCTTGAACCCCTGTATCTGCTACAGGAATGGTGGGTTCATGGAGAAGGGACAGATATTTTTTGGTGACATGATTGCAGAGCATGTAAAAGAGAAGAGAGGAAAATGGGAGGGAGGGTGGTAATAATTTGAGAATACTGGAGAACTTATATCCAGTTTGGCTTAAGTGGAAGCAAAGATGATTAAAACAAAAACATTCTCTTAAATATCAGTTCAGAGTTTCAAGACTTAATTTGTTGTGAAGACTTTAGCTACAAAACTGTGCTCCCCAAACCTTTTAAGGCAGGTTCAAAGTCTATAAAGACAAAATGTCATCAATGATTGTCATGATTTTATCAATTTCCTTTACAATACCAGGGTCTGGTATCTGTGGAGCACCTGGTATAAAAAGAGCTATGTATATTAAAAAGGTTTTTCTCTGTCTCGTTTGTATCTGTACCTGCATTTGCCAATGGAAATTGTAATTAATAGGGGCTGACATAGCCCTATTTGGGCACTTGTGGAGAGTGCAGTGTTCTACTTGTGCCATGACATTGGCAGAAGTCAACTCCAGAATTTCCTTTTTTTTTTTTTTTCATTGGATACAGGTTTCCACAACTTCCCACTTTTTGTTTCAGGTTGGCATTCTTATTCAAAGCAGCCTAGCTCTTGTTGGAGTGATTAAAAGTCAGCAGACTAACTAAAGGTGATTTTTCTTTTTTTCTCTTTACTGTATTTTTCTCGAGCATCTTATACAAAATAGGCAATTTGTAAACTGCAAGGAGAAAATTGCATCACTGCATTTGGTGTTTTGGTTTTTTTTTTATTATTCCTCATTGGCCAATACTATTTTTTCAGTTGTTCCTTCCACTATAATTTCGAGTATTATTTCTCAACAGGACATATCATTGTTTATTTTCTCTAATTACAGTTTTGGCTGTGAACTAGATTGGCCAAAATGACAATCCAGAGAACCAAGACTAGTTTAGGGGGAAAGGGCAAGAATTGGTATTTTGCAGTGCAGATTCCATTTTGACTGGGTTTTGCTTTCTTTTAGAAGATTCTTGGATAGCAAAACCTGAGGTTACAAAGCCCATTAACCAAGGAGGGAGTTGAAAGTAGGCCATTGGTGTCAAGCAGCATCCCTGAGCTTTGCACAGCTCTCTCTGTTATTACCCTACGTAACAGCAGCCTGCATTGTAAATAGAAGATTTATCTATTCAACAGGTGCTGCTTTTTTGTTTCAGGATTTTTGGTTTGTTTGTTTTTATCTTTAGTTTGGACTAATTTCTTTCAAACTGGAGTGCTATTTTGAAAACAAGGTTTAAGTATGTATTAATTTAATCTTGGAAGCTGCTCTGATGGATATACAATAGCAGCACTTCTGGCCACAGTATGATGCATTGCGAAAGAAACAGGATGTAAGCATGCCAGAGTTTTACAAAGCTCCCTTTCTTAAAAATGGGAGTGTACAAATGGGTTGAAGTATATCCAGTGTCAAACTACAAAGGAACGGCCATCCCTTTGCAGACTAATTAGACTTCCTACTCTTGCCGATTTGGAGTCAACAGTTATTCAGTACTGCTTCCTTGGCAAAACTAGGAGGCATGCAGAGAAGAGGATCAGACAGAGCTTTGACTTTCCTGCCTGCATGAAGGATCTGAACTTCTAAAGGGAGAGCTGTGCATTTTTATGTTTTTATGTGATTACTTTATGAATGATCACTAATATGGAACTAGCACCAAAGGACAAAAAAAAAAAAAAACCACCAACCACAAACAAACCTACCCTTTACTTTGTTTCTATGATATCATGTATCTCTATATTATAATATTTAAAGTTTTAATTTTATTTTACTGGTAAATTCTCATTCAAGTACTGACCCTTCATCTATTATGCATGTTTTCTGTTTTCTGTAGCACAAGCTTAATGAAACTGGTATATTTCAAGGAAAGTTTCTGTTGAGAGGAACCAAATCCATAAAAGGTTCGACAATCAAGTGCTTCTTGCTTCACCTGATACAATTTATTAATGATAAAATTTATTAATGGTGAAGTTACAGAGCTTTTTAATTTGTCTCCAGAAAAGAAGGATCACCAAGCATGAAGAAATATTTATGATCTGTGTTTTATATAAATGCAGGACCTTTGATCCTGTAGTATACTAATGCAATAATTTAGACACAAATTATGCCAGTGGTGAAGCAGGGAAAACAGACTGGGAAACAATATATTCCCTCCAGGTAATTTGAGGGCAGGATATCTGGGTAAATTCTACTTTCCATAACCTGTCATGGGTTCTAAACATTACAGAAACACATCTTACTAAGCACTCAGCGTTGCTAAGGGACTATACGGGAGACACACAGCTTGTTCCACATGGCCTTTGAGTTATCCAGATGTTAGGAAGAGACTCATAGATCATAGAATCATTAACCCAGCACTGCCAAGTCCATCACTAAACCATGTCTCCACCATTCGAGCAACAACCATAGCATGAGATTTGTGTCCAATTAAAAGGTTGCTTTATAAATCTCTCTTATTTTTAATAAACCTGGCACAACAGCATTAGAGGCCAAGTAACCCATGCCTGGAATTAAACAAATATGCTGAGTTCTCAAAGCCTAAACCAGCTTTTCATTAGTGTTTGTTCTTCTAATTTCATACTGCAGCTATGCTCGTGTTTTGAGTTTTAGCTCTGCTTTAGGCCTGGCTGAGCACAATGACACAAGGTATTACAAATTAAGGCTCTGTACTACCATACAGGGTGGAAATTATCACAATGAAAAATAAATAGTATGTAAACAAATAGATGAGTGTAATAGGAATAATTGTATTGTCCAAGTGAAATAAGGAATTTCAGATGGTACCTCTTTAACTCTCTAGAATGACGATATTAAAATTGCATCTTTTTAACACACCAATTCTGGACAGATACACAGAAACATCATCTGAGAAAGAGAACAGGCAGTGTAACAGTTACTTTTAAACACACCAAATAAGTGGGAGTTTTAATTGTCCTGCAGTTTCTCTCTTCCAGGACTAGAGAATTTCATGACTATTCTCACTGGAGAGAATTAGCTTTAGTGACATGTCCTAAGGTCAGACTGTATTAAACTTACTACATGTGGAAGAGAAGGATAAATTTTAAGGCCATAGTGTGAATTCTGCTGATGGAACACAGTATGGGGCTGTGTGGAACTTATGGCACATTTTCACCAAGAATTAAAGACTCATTTTTGTCATTGTTCATATTTCCACCTCTTCTTATATCCAAGTAGTAAGAGTTAATTATTGCATATATGACAGTATGATACAATATAGAATAAAACTTTAGAATCATCATAATCCATTTTAATATGCCCACAGAGAAGCAAAACCTTTGCATTTCCCTGATATGCACTATTAAAGCGTCTCTGTTTGCAAAATACCGGGCAGATTCCAGTTCAGTTTAAATTACCTGTCTGCCCAGGTTGTTCTGGGGACCAACTCCCATGTACCCCTAAAGTTCCTAGGACAAAGTGAGGAAGCCTCAGCTATGTGTGATCTATGAGGACTGGAGTTGTAAGTGTGTAGAATATAGGGAAAGAAATGTATTTGTAAACTCTGGTGTCTTCACAGTTACTGATCAAACACTGTCCATTCTAAAGGTAGCCTCCTGGCTTGATATCAACATTCCTTATCTCAGTGATAGTTTTGGTGGCACTGATAGCTTTCTGTAGATAAATTCCTCGCATAGTGGTATTTTGTGATATCCCTCTTCAGTTGTTTCACCAGAACTGTTGATGTTGTCATCTTACACCATAATCTTGCACAAGCATGTGAAGAATAAAAATCAATTAAGTAAATGAGAACCTGATCCTTAAAGTATTTCTCTACAGATGACTTGAAGTAGATTAATGGCTCTGTTTGTACACATATTTTCCCTGTTTAGTATCAAATATAATAGCACTATCATTTATGAAAAATTATGAAGTGAGTACTTGTCATGTGAATTTACATCCTGTTTCCTTGCCACTTATCACAAAGCTAGAGGCGATACGCCGTTTCTGGTGTTCTGTTCCCAGAGGAGACAGAGGTGCTATAGCTGCAGCAAATGTAAACCTGGCAGACACTGGAGACAAGGAGGGGGAAGGAAGTACGTTAAGCACTTAAAGGTGGGTAGTGTAAATATCATTTTCCCACTCCCCATGCTGTTGAAATCCCAAATATTTAGACCAACTGATAAAGCCAAAAGAGAGTTCTTTGTTTCCATGCGCAAAGCAAGGGCGTATTTTTGAAGGCTGTTTAACTTCAAGTGAGGGGCGTTATTGCAGCAAAAGTAACCATGCTCTAAGATACCTTAATTCTTCTAACACAAAATTGTGGCAGCTTGGGTTTCAGCATGGCTGGTTATCCCTCCTGGCCTAGGGTTATGAGTGCTAGTATAGCAACAGCAGCCTGTGTTGGGGCGCCTCGCTGCCAGCAGTTCTGCAAGTGGTTACAGCAAGTCGTCTATGGTGCTTTCTGGACCAGGGGTTATTAAAACATTGGTGTCTGTGTGTTACTGTTTAAGTAGTCAGATTATGTTTAAATCATCAAATTAGACAGGTTTCTCTGAACAGTGAAGTAAGAGTGTCCTCAATTACTCCTCTGTCTGTCAAATTAAGCATTTTGGTGATGCTCTTTACTGAAGAAAAGCTTATTTTAGGAAAATTATTTCTATTACACTAAATCTGCATTTTCTTCTGGAAAAGAAACTTTAGTCGCTGATCGTGCTCTGTTTTTTCCCCTCAGATCAAAATGGCATTTTTACTGCTATACAGTAATTATTGAGTTTTGAAACTAATGTGCACTGAAGCACCTTTGGAGCCATACCAAATCCAATTTAGCTACCCAAATGTTTCCTGTTTTTCAAAGAGTGCATGCAAAAACATTTCTAACAAATCATATGTAGAGAAGTATTTGGTATCATCTGTACTTCGCTAGTAGATCTCTCTAACAGAAATCTAACAAGTGTTTTCTTTTTATATTAAGGTACTTTTAAAGTAAAATTTTCCTGTGAATTTCCTGCACTTCCGATAAGGTTCTTTTAAAAGAACTGTGTCTTGAAGTAAGAAGAGAATTTATGAGCTTTTGTATTTCAGTATTGATGTGGAACTTGTGCTAAACCAATAATTATAATAAATGTAATTTTCTTATGATATAGATACACTATGGCTAAATGCAAACACAATTTTCAAATACAATGCAGCCAAAATTCCACACAGATTCACTGAAGCTAAGTGAGCCAGTGTAGCAAATTTCACACAATGTATTCCCATGACAAGCTGCACTATATTTTCCTCACTACCTTCTAGTTTGCATCTCTACATAGAGGTAGAAACATTTATCTGTCACAGCTAGCTTTATCCCAGAAAGGTGAAATTTCTGAAAGTAAACTTCTCATCTTCAATTCCAGGTAATATGTGTGCCATCAGCAATTAAGTTTGAATCTGGAAATTTTGCTGAACCTGTATCCAGTCTGCAAGAGATGCCTGAATACCTTGTTAGGCATAGAACATAATTAATTCTAGTGCAAAAGAATTTTATTTTCTTTTTTTAAGTGAGAAAAGATGGATTTTAATTAATAATAATTTGGATAATAATTTGACTGTTACCTGAAGAGATTTGGAAGATAGAAGATTTTACCAAAATAAAAACCCCAACAAACCAAACCAACCAAAGAAATAAATCTGCCCATATTTCTGCTAGGTGTTACAGTTCTCAGCTGTACTTGTTAAGGCTGTTTAAAGACATGTTTTACTTTTCACTGGAGCCTGATTCTCTTAGTTGCACTGTTAGCCTTTATTTGCTGTCCTTTGAACTAAAGTTGAGTTTAAATTGGCTTTGTCTAGACTGCAATTATCTCTTTATAGCCAGCATATTAGTACTATTAGTTCTAGAGAAGATAAATAACATGTCAGTTTTCAAGGAAACTGTAAAAAGCAGTAAACACAAATACTTTCATTAACGGCAGTGCTCTGACATGAAAGATTTGTAAACAATAACTGGAAATAGTAAATTAGGCAAGAAAAATAAGTCCCTCCTTAAAACTGCCTCTATGCTGCTCTTTAAGTCTCTTCCTATTGTGGGACTGCCTGTTTGTATTCATTTAATTAAATCTTGGTGCTGAGGGCTCTAACAATTACAGCCTTGTTAATGACAGACAATAGCACAGCCTTCTCTTTCAAGTATCCTCCCTTTACATACAGTTTAATATTGGGAGGAACAGTGTATCTGTTGTCCTGGCTCTGGATTTTATTGACTAATTGCTACATCAAAACCAGTAATTCAGTAGCTGATTTGTGTCGTTTAGATGGTATTTGGTAATAGCATTCAGTGACACCTTAGTGTCAGATCTGTATGATTCCTCGTTTCGGCAAAACTATGTAAGTAGTTACATCAATATAATACCTTTTAGGAGCATCAATAGGGTTTTTTACTAGCATCTGGAGGAAGCCTTCCCTCCAGATGGATGACCATTATTTCAGCATTAGCAGGTGAGTGCTAGGGTATGATTCACCTGTTGTCTCAGTTGATGACATGCAACAATCTCTTTTTTTTTTTTTAAGGGAGTATTCTTAACCTCTGTAATTATCCTTTTATTTAATGTCCTTCTCTTTTTTTTTCCTATCAAATCTTAATGAATAATACTGTGTAGCATTTTTAATTTGCAACTGCCAAATTAAAAATACTGGTATAGATTGATAGTTGCATCTAGCCAAAATAAATGTCTTTTACAATAAAGCAAAGAACTAAATGAAAACCAAGATGTGCACATGGATCCTATGTGGTCCAGTGGAGTGCAATGAAATCAATAACGTAATTAAAATACTGCTCTGTCCTCTATAAATTATATTTCTAATGGAAGACAGGCAGTACATGCATCTATGAAATAGACTGCACCAAGCATTCCCAATAGTGGAAAAAATTGCAAATGACTTGCAAGCTGGCAAGCAGTTGCAGTAAACAGAAAAGGTCTAAAATAGTATAGCCAACTAGTGAGCACTACAGCCATCTGTAAGCTCTTCCAAAGGAAATTCCAATTATTAAAAAGAGTTCCAGCAAAAGGTGGGACAGCCTAAGTCAAGATGAATTAATGGAAAGGAGCACTACCCCTTTCCACATACTGTAAAAAACACAGTTATGTCTGTGTATGTGATAATTGTTAATTTCCTTTCCCATATCTTAAAATGTGCTCCACAAACTACTAAAGTCTGTTTAACAATATTTTGGATTGGAAAGCCTCAGCTTTGAAATGCTCACATGCAACAGGGAAAGGAACACAAACATCAGAAGGATTGACTTGGACCAATAAGGATGAAGAAAGTCAAGGAAGACTCCAAACATGGACAGAAAATGATAGCTACTTACCTGCAAAAGTTATATTTGACATAGCATCTGTTGCAAAGTGAAATACTGTCACCTTTTAGAGCTTGGTGCTTGAGTAATGAAATGAACTTTATAAATTGTTTCACATGGCTCTGTAATGTTGATAAATAAAAAATGGCCCGTCACATAGGGCCATTTTAGGGGAGAGCTGAAAACTTAAATTCTAATTCTGAACAGCAATGTATTGGCAAATAATTTTTTTTTTAATTTTATGGACAGCAGGGTAGTTTCGGACTTTAACTTACCAGAAGTCTGCTGGAAAGACAATGCAGCAGAGAGGAAAGTCTGGAAGTACCTATCAAAAAACAATTATGTTTATTCTGGCATATTCTCACACTATTTTTGAGTTTCAGTGATATTTACCTTTATTGCAGAGACAACTATTTATGTTACGAGGTTATAGTCCTCAAAAAGGCCTCAAAGATAAACCTTCATATCTCATCCTTGCTGTATTTCACAGATTTTATTAGATGTATGTGTGCGCAGTGGGAAAATGTGGTCTCTAAGAGTTTGCATGTTGGTTCCACAATCCTTCAGCTGGAAACCTGGCTATTAACAGGCTATCACTTTGCATAATGGAAACCTGAGATATTTCTCCACTATATCATTAATTTATTTCCAATTAAAGTTGGAGGGGGAGTTCTTGCTGATGTGGCTGGTAAAAGACAAGATAGGAATGCTCATCCATACCACACTCAGATGCATTCTGTCGCTCATACCGAGGGGAGGGTTGTGTTGTAAACTTTGGGTGCTGCTGACAAATACATCCAGATAGAAGGCAGAATCTTGGCACACAACAGGGAAAACAGAAATGTAATTTCTTACAGTGACAGGATAAAGTCAAGTAAATTTTCTGTTCCCATGTGCTAATTTGTCATCTGACAAAATAAAAAATACTTTGGAAGGAAGCCCAAAAGTTTTAGAAGCTCTTCTGCAAGTCACCTAGGCTGAAGCAACAGTCAAGAAAATTAATCACAAGAGAAAGATAATACCAATAGTTTAGCCTAGAAGGAAGGGTAATACAGACTTTCATTCAAAAAAGATAGCTCTAGTTTCTCAAACCCCACAGTGGAAGATTATACACACATGCCTGCCATTCTATAACCCCTGGAAAGACCTGTAGAGAGTAAAGACAGTGACCCATTAATGCTTTCAGATATTGAAAATAAAAAACAATTCTGAATTTTTGATCATACAGATGCATATGTAAAAGAAAGATGCTCTGATTTCCCAAGAATGCTTTGTGCCATGGGATTTCTTGAGGGGGCTGTGGCTGGAAGGCAGGAAAGGGAGCATCTTAAGTAATTGTCTTGTCCAGACTATGTCAGGCCTAAAAACCTAGAGGAAGAAATTCAAGATCGCACCATTGCTCAAAGCAAGCAACCTTAGCAAGGGTGAAGAATTTTCAAATGCTTTGTTCTAATTTATCTCTAAGATCCAACAACCTGTCTCCAGAGTCATCAGGTTCTAGACTGTGTTTGTGAATGCCAGTATGGGTAGAAGGTCTTACTGGGATCTTCAGTACACTCATTCCCAGATCCACCATGAAAGTTTGGGCTGTCTTGAGATTCCATCATGGAATCCAATAGCTTATCTTATCCAGCTTTCAGTAAATGTGGCAGGGTCTCCACATGCAGTTAAAAACCTACAACCAACATGTTTCAAAGGCACTTGGCAGAGAGAAAGATTAAGCAATATGCGTTCCAACTGAAGGAGGAAGTGCAATTCAGTATCAGAAAGAGAGGTAAGGTGAAGATTTAAGCCCTGTTACAACCCCTGCCTCATGTCATTGCAGCAGCAGACTCTAGTCAGGAAGGTGGATATAATTCCATGAAGGATAGGATGAACACCCACTTGGCACCTAAGTGAGATGGTGCTGTGCTAATATGAAAACAAGTGGGTTTGGTCGTGACAGGACAGCTCACAAAACCATTCAGATTCCTAGGAGCAGTGAAGGGAAAGAAGCTGGAAGAGCCCAGTCTGAACAAGGCATAATTTTTAGGGAATAGTGTTCTTGAAGGCTGAGACTTCATTCACTACTTAGGAGGGGAGAGGGGAAGGGGGAATTGAACAAGGTGGAGAGAGCATTTGTACCTTGAAGCTTGAAACTGTTTAATAGGAAATTGAGACCAAGGAATGACTGCCAAAGCCATTGTGGAGATGGATGTGTTATTGTCTCTGTAGACGTATTGTTGGCTTATTGTTATACTTTCCAAAAATGAAAGCCAGACTCCTTCTCCTCCTCAAATTTTCTTTGTTTAGATGCCAGTATCGTTCTTAAGAGAGAAAGGAAATACAGCAATTGTGTGGGGTCTGTTTCCATCCTTTGCTTGCCGTGATTGAATTAAGTTGCGGTCTATTCTCTTCTTTGGTAATTCTGTAAAGGAAAGAGTAGAAGTGGATGACAAACTAACAAATATTATAAATGGTCATGACAACCATTACAAGAAGGTTTTTCTTCAGTCATTTGATGGCCATTTGAGGGAAGTCTAATCACTTTATTTCTGTGCAGACAACATGAACAGCCCTTGGGTACTGAAAGGATCTTCTGAAGAAATACTGGCAAACCATAGACTATCAACCACTTCAGAATAGTTTCTCCTGGAGTAAAAAGAACTATGTGACTCTAAGAACAATAAACTATGTGACTAAGAACAATATAATAATAAGGGTGTACATACAGAACGTGTGAATCATTGGTTTATGATCATTCTGGTTAGATTAAGCCTAAAATAAGTGTTTGCACCAGGAAATTGCATTTTCCTATCTTAAAGCTTATACCAGGGTATGTCAAGAGTTATAGATCAAGTTCTTTAGTACTGAATTTAATTATTCGCGTCACATTCCACCATCGTATATTTAAAATGCTATACCGGATAAAAATGCTTCTCATTATTTTGAAAAATGGCCAATAAACATGATAATGCCAGTTGCGTAATAGGAATTTGGGTTTAGATGCTTATATATATGTACATATAAATGTAACTGGCTTTTCATGGAAATAAACCTCACCTTGCACGGAGGAAGATTTCGCCTGTGTTTTCTCAGGATGTGAAACTCAACACGTTTATCAGTGGTATGCACACAGTTAACAAAATCAGCACTGATTTAGCCACTGCTGGAATTTCTCTTTAGTAGCTTTAGTTAAGGTCACAATCATACCTGAAACTTCTTGAAAAATGCTTGGGCTTTTTTCAAAATAGGGAGGAGCATTCTTGCATATGAGAAGTAGAAGGGTAAGATGGAAGAAAATGTTTACAATGGCTTATAAATACAAGAAGGGGACTCCAAAGCTGTCACAGACAAAACAGTGCCAAATTAAGAGCAGCTCTGAGAAGGGCTTTGTTGGTGGATGAGAAGCTCAACATGCCCTGGCAATGTGCACTTGCAGAAAACCAATTGTGTCCTGGGCTGCATCCAAAGCAGCACGGCCGGCAGGGCCAGGGAGGGGATTCTGCCCCTCAGTTCTGTTCTTGTGAGACCCCACCCAGAGTGCTGCATCCAGCTCGGGGGCCCTCAACATAAGGAGGACATGGACATGTTGGCACAAGCCCAGAGGAGAAAAATGAAGATAATCAAGGAGCTGGAGCACCTCTCCTATGAAGACAGGCTGAGAGAGTTGAGATTATTCTGCCTGGAGAAAAGAAGGCTCTGGGGAGACCTTAAAGCAACATTCAAATACCTAAAGGGAGCTACAAAACTCTCTATAAGCTGGAGAGAGTTTTACAAGGGCATGTAGTGATAGAACAAGGGGTGATGGCTTTAAACTGAAAGCAGGCAGATTTAGATTAGATATTTGGAAGAAATTCTTTACTGTGAGAATGGTGAGGCACGGGATCAGGTTGCCCAGAGTTGTGGATGTCCCATCCCTGTAAGTGTTCAAGGTCAGGCTAGATGGGGTTTTGAGCAACTTGATCTAGTGAAAGGTGTCCCTGCCCATGAAACTGTAACTACATGCTCTTTAATGTCTCTTCCAACACAAACCATTCAATGATTCAATCAATTTTTTTTTATTGCTTGTTAACATAAGCTTCTAATACTCAATCTAGCAAAAGGATAAACAATTAAACAAACACCAAGTGAAACATCTTTCCTTCCCCTTTCCTAGGTTTATGTTCAGTCAAATATCATTACTTTTCCTGGTTTCAGCTTTCCGCATTTTAACCTCCTGATACTGTCCCAGACTCTACAAAGAGGCACTGCATGAAATTGGCATTGGTGAATAATGGTTACTTTCTGACACTCCTTGTTTACTCTTTCTCCTCTACTCCACTTGCTGTCCTCTGCCCCAGTGTGAGTCCCTCTGGAGTGTCCCTGCCCTGATGTAGGTTGTTTCATAGCTAAAATCCTTCAAAGCTATAACTCCTTCATTGTTGGAGCATCTCCTCCCAAGAGTGTATCTCCAGCCATGTCTCTGGCAATGCCCCTTTCTATTTCTTCGTCTGTTCCTCCTTCCCCTTCCAGCTACTGCTCTTTCTTAAATGTCTGAGCAGAGGTTCTGGGTGCTCCCCTGCACTGGTGTGAAATAGGTTACCCCACAGAAATAGGTTACAACAGAAGGGTTGTCTATGTGGGTTTAATAAGCCAGATTAATACAGCCTTCTCTAAGAACAGCCCACAGATTGGTTAAATTCTGCCAGCTACCTTTCTTTCAGCTGGCTTGTGCCAGCTTGCCTCCCACATTTAACAGATCTACCCGCGGAGTCTGAGGATCAGTGAGGCAGGCTGGGACAGAAAGTGTCTGAAGGAAAAGAGAGGCTGTGGTCTGAAAAAAATGACAGTATGGGAAATCATTTGCTCCAACAAAGAAGAAAGCAGAACGAGAAAAAAGAGGATTTAAGGTTGCATTGCCCTAAGCACCACAGGGAAGAGTGTTGTTAATTGGGATGTGAAGGAATGTGCAGGACTGGGGTCTCCACAGCACAGTGAGGGTCATGGGAGGAAGAGGTTTTGTGACGAGGAGTGTTGGAGATAAGACCATACTGTAGGTATCAAAATTTTTTCAAACCATTTCTTTCATTGTTGGGTGTCAACACCATGGGGACCGAGTCCTGCATCCGTCAAACAGAAGACAATTTTGAAATTTTAGTGCATCATAGCTGTGAGAAGAATGATTAAAAGGCTACATTTGCCATGGTTTAGGCAGTTTGAAATACAAGCAGAGATACATAGATAAAGCACTAACTGAGGGAACACAGATTATTGGTTAGACGGTGTTACTCTCACTTGGATTCTGTATCTTAACAATTTTCTTGGTGATTTTACTCACTGGGCTGTGCAAGACTAGTTTTTATTACATCTGTAATTTAAATGAGTAATTCTATCATCAGCTAGAGCTAAAATAATAAACTAGAATATATTTATGTCTATATAGACACAAGTGGATTCTTAGCTCCTTTATTAAGGTAATATTTTACTTGAGCAACACACGTATTAGCAAGATGATTGTTTTTCCATGTTATTTTCAAAATACAGCCCTTCTTTTATAGTGTGCATCTATGAGTTCTCAGTTTCTTTCAGTCTGTACGCAAAGGATTAATTAGTTATTTTTAGTTATTACTCAATGCACACATACACATATATATGTGTGAGTAGTTAGTACAAAGGAGTTCTTCTTCAGAGAAGACGTGTTATGACCAAAACATATTCACATATATCCTATACACACACACACATAATACTCACATGGTCTTGCTGTTTCCTATGCAAAGCAAGTAGAAAAGGCTTGGTGAGTTGCCAAGGAACTATTACCTCAAGGGAAAATAAACCCTAAAGCTCAGGCATTCAAATCTGCTATGCATTTAAAGTAAAAACATATTCCATGCTAAAAGAAACCCAAATCAGAGGACCTGCAGTGTCATCAAGGCTCATTTCATCAAGTAGAATACAAAAACCTGCATTCAACTTACCTGCAACAACTTTTGCATTATTAACTAAAATTGAACTATATTTGGCCCCATGCTGTAATAATCTAATTGTAAAGACTTTTTTTAGCCATGCCATGATAAGGCAACCCTAGTGTATCACCAAATTCTATTCCTGCTAAATCTGGGCTTGGGGTGTGGCAAATAGGTTACAGACAAGGGATTTTTTAATTGTGCTTCCTATCTGCTTTTAAGTGATTCCCACCAAATAAAAATAAAAACTTGAAAAAAGAAAAAAGTAAAAAGAAAAAAGAAAAAAGAAAAAAAAAGAAAAAAGAAGTTAATGAGAAGCTTAACTTTGTATTTTCTGAAGAAGAATGCCTCAAGGGCCACATTTTTTTCAGAAGCTTAGACAGTAATGTGTAAATTGCACGTATTTGCTGACACTGGGAAAGATGAAGGTGCTTTTTGGCTCAGAAAAGGACAAATGGTTTTCTCTGCACTGAAAATTCACAGTCTGTATGAACTTCCTTCCCTGTACAAATTTTTGTTAAAACCTGGTTTTCTGGCAAAAATTATCTATTTGTTATTTCTTAAAAACACCAGTATGTCACATTAATTTAAATTTAATACAGTGGCCACATTTGCTGGTTTTTTCTGCAAATTGGCTTGAGCAGAAAATGGTTGAAGACAAAAATCCATTGATGGTCTAAAGAATACAATATTTAAGAGCTTGGAGTGCCTCATATGATGATTTCAATACATATCCAGCCTATAGAATCATAAAATCATTTTGGTTGGAAAAGACCTCTACGATCAAGTCTAGCTGTTAAACCAGCACTGCCAAGCTCATCACTAGACCATATCCCTAAGTGCCACATCTCCATGTTTTCCAAAATAAGTCAGTGTGTTTAATTCTGGTCTAGTATATAAATTGTTTTCAAGGTGCTGGCCCGCTCTTTGTAACAATTTTTAAATCTAGTATAATTCAGAACACATTAACACTTTGATTATTCAAAAATATGAAAACCAATGGAAAATTAAGAGAAACATTAGTCAATATAAATTGGAATTTTTTTCTGTGTCCCCACACAAAATCAGCTTTTAGAAGGATGTCTTACTATAATCTCATTAAAATGTAACATTCAATAAAGGGATATTCCTTGGCTCTTAATATTCCCAAGCTGGATAAAAGGGCGGGGTAATATTGCATATTATATCGAAGAGGATGTCCCAGTACTTATCATCGGAATACTTCCAGACAAGTGCAGAATAGATGCTGATGGGGAATGGAATTCTCCAGTGAACACTCTAACATTTAACCCAAAACCTTGTTTATAAGAATTTTCCATGGGTTCTAACACCACTGACTAGATCATACCTTCCTATATTTTGGTGGTTGTCACTGTTAGTAAAGAGTGTTTAAAACATAACATTTCTCACAAGAGTACTCACATTCTGTTGAACATTTGAGAGCAAAAGAAAAATTCATTCTTTTCTTCTGTTTCTTTCCTCCTGACCTTTTTTTGGATGGGGGATAATTAGAGCTAAAAAACAAAGGATAGAAAGTCTCCTCTCTTCCAGGAACAAAGCATTCTGAAATTCCCCATCTCTTTCTGTGTTTATCTGGCAGAGCCCCAGATTCTGTCACCAGTATTTACCCTGCGCCGATCCTTATTCACAGCTTAATCCAAAGCCTGTTGAAGTCAGTGGGAACCTTTCCCTTAACCTCAGGGGGAATCAGCTCTGCTTGTGTAGGCAGAGCAGTTTCAAATTATTTCCACTGCTGATTGCAATATAAGTACTGGTTGAAATCAGTAATCTGTCCTGAGATCCAATGCTACAGCTAAACTGATGACATCTTAAGATTCTATTATGCTCTTTCAGTTGTGCTTTCAGAAGCTTAAGTAGTAACAGCTGCCAGAAAATACCCCAACAGATAAATTACTTTACTGAGAGTAAAGAAATTGAGAACAATGTTACAGCTTCAAGAGCCTGTCATCAATAACCATCACTGGAGACATCATAATGATTCTTCTTGTCCTTTGAAATGTCTATGTCAATAATACAAAGTTATTTAGTTACTATAACTCAGGAAAAAAAAGCCCAACCTTAGTTTTTGTCTGGAGATTGTTTTTAATGATAGAGGAAGTTCTTCTGATACAAGATAATGGGAGAAAACTTGGAGAGCAGCTTAATAGACATTTTTCTTACTGACTTCATATGAATTTGGGGTGTTCAGACCTTTCTGAATCTGAGCTGGCTATTTATGGAAACTCTACAAAAAG
Source organism: Callaeas wilsoni (assembly GCA_013398955.1). Taxonomy (NCBI): domain Eukaryota; kingdom Metazoa; phylum Chordata; class Aves; order Passeriformes; family Callaeidae; genus Callaeas; species Callaeas wilsoni. The sequence goes on from VWPU01018956.1 coordinate 61,929, forward strand.
TCCAATTTAAGGTCTTGCTGACTATTGAACCAAGTGGTGTTGGGAGCCATTCCAGGCAGACTAGTGCAAATTCAGCTCCATTTTCCTCATGAGCTTAATGGATGTCTACGTTGAAGTTCATTTTAAAAAAAAAAGGAATGAGAAATGGAGGAAGAATGTAATGATTGTAAATTCATGGCTTTTAATGATTTAGATTGTTCATCTTTACAATAGCTAGTGTAGTGGGCATTATCTCTACACACACATTCTCAAATAATATGTGTGATACTGAAGAACAGTGGTTAGAAAAGTGCATTTACAGTTACACTGTTAAAATATTTCCAAAAATACTTGCTTGCAATGTATGAACTCCAAGACCAAGTTTTGCATATTTTTCACACCCATTTTATTTTGATCTAATAATTTAAATTTTAATAAATTTAATGCTTATTTCATATTTTTCAAGTTTTTCTGGTTTTCCAGTTTAATTTATCATTCTTCTCCTGTACCTCCTTCTATCATCTTCCATTCTTTTCTCACTGCAATGTCCCTTGCCTTTTTTTACCCTGTAGCTGTATTTCCACTTATTGTCTCTCCATTATGTGGCCCTGCCTGTGCTTCTTCTGTACCTATTTGCTTTATCCATCCAGTCTTCCTCCACCAATTCATTTTCAGTACTTCTACCATCTTCCCTGCATCTTCTTTCTGAAATTCCCACCTCCTGAGATTTTCTGTGTCTTCTTAGTCACCCTTAGATGTTTGTCTTGTGCCACGTCATAAACTCACCCTTTTTTCCTCAGTAGTGGTTAGGGGTTTGCACTCCTTTGTTTACATGTGCCTTAATTGCTAAGATGCTATAGGAAATTCCAGTGCAGGGTGGAACCAGTTACCTATTATTGAGCAAGAAGAAGGTGGAGGTGGAGCGCTGCGTGCTTAGGGGGCAGGAGGACGATTAGGAAGCCCCTGTGGGGTCTGTGGGCATAGTGCCATTTCCTTTTTCATCCTCCAAAAAGGCATGAGGACGTAAAGGCAGAGAGGAGACAGACGAAGCATGTTTCACAAGAAGAGAGAAAGGACAGCACCCAGAGGAATACCCACTCTCAATATCTAAGTGCAGTCTTTTATGGTAGGATCACGTAATGATACACAGAATAACTCTTCCAATGCATTAATATTTCTAGCATACTGCTTTAAATCCTAAGTCCTAAGGCAGTTGTTTGAAAGTGGGATTCCAGCACTGCAGACCTTTTCATAAAAGGAGTTTGGGGCAGACACTGGTGCCTTCCCAGGTCATAGAGTCTTGCCCCTAAGGTGAATGGTATATGCTTCCCACAGGAAAGAGGTTGGCCCTTACTGCAATCCCATTCTCCTCTCCGCTGAGACTTTAAATAGAGATCCCAAGGCAGATGTTTGGAGCTATGACGCGATGATGGTAAAACCAAGTCATTGAGAGCTGGACTCCAACAACTGAGGATATAAAAGAACCTGTATATGAGATCATTGCTTTAGGGACATATTTGAGCTGCTGAGTCATTAACTCAAACTGGTTCGCCAAACACCTCTAGCTTAATAAATTACTGTCTATACTAGTGTTGTGAAATTAATAAGCAGCATTAACATTCAACTGCCTGAATTTCCTTTACAATTTGAAAAAATAAATAAGGGTGTTCAGGATAGATTAGACAAAGGTTAGCTACAGGAAGACATTTCAACATCATAATGAAAATGGTGAACTTCAAAAGAATTACTGTATATTTTTTAATTAATCCTTGTGACTTGTCCAAAAAAGTTTATTAAACTAAGTTCAGATATTTTCATACAAGGCATTTCTTTTGAATTTGTTCTTTAACTCTCTGCATTGTCATGACTGCCTACTTCTAATGAAAATAATTTAAAATAGCAAAATAAGAAAGTTAAATGGGAATGGTGTTCAAACATCTTTAACTTTGTGAATCTTGCATATTTTTACTTATAATAATATAAATTTATATTATTTGTAGTGGTTTCTCTCTCACTGTTCCTTGTAACAGATTTCACAGGTTAAGAGTGTATCGAAGTAATCGGTAGTTCACATTATTAGGAGAGATTTTTCTCATTTCTTTTTATCTTGGAAGTACAGTAACCCTAATAAGTGCTATAATGTGAGATTTAGAGCATGTAAGAAATAGCAGCTCTCATGATTAGCTGGACCTTATGTCTGAAATACGAAGCAAGCCACAGGAGCACTGAAGCGTTCCCAATTCCTGTGCTGTGGGATCTGTTCCCTCCTCCTGTGTCCTGGTCTGTGGGCAAAGCTTGCTACTTGCTACAGTAAGTAATGGGTGAGTTCTTGCCACAGGCTGGAATTTGCTCTGGGAAAGCTACCATCTCTTGCTGCAGTTGTTTCACTGGTGAAGGCTGTCCTTTGCCTTTTAAACCTCACCCTGGGGAGAGGGTTGTGGTGTGGGGAGGATTACACTGCCAGCTATATCCGCACTTAAACTCCTCCTGGCAGTCAAGGGTACCGTCGACGGGATTATTTTGTATACCCATATAATCCCTAATACTGCCATATATCCCTAATGCTTAGGGAAGTAACATACACGGTCCGCAGGTCCTAGGAAAAGAGTACAGGAGACACCTCTACTGAGGGTAGGACTGGTCCATCTTTCCCAAACAAATGAAAAAATAGCACTTAAAAATAAGAAAAAGTTAAAGGAGTTTTCTTCTTTTTTGTTTTTTGGTTTGGTTTTTTTTTCACATAGAGGCTTTGACTGACTGTTCTGGAATACAGTTTGTTCTTTTTATGATGTTTGGAAAGTTTCAGTACAATTCAGGGAAATGACTGAATATACCTAGGTAATACAAGCTTGGAGTTTGTGGTTTCAGGGTTTTTTTCCCTCAAACTTATATTAATCTCACTGTGTGCAACAACTGTTTTTCAAAATACATGTGAAATACAGATTTTTGATACTTTAAAAGCTATGTCATATTTTTTTCATTTCAGTAGGTCTTAATAGAGAGTGAAGTTGAATAACGTTTATTTTGGAATCTCTACTTGAAGATCAACTATTTGTAGGGAAAAGGTGCAGGGAGAAGGGGCAGGCAAGTGGGGGGAAGCAGGGCAGAGAAGAAAGAAGGGGGAAAAGGGCTCGAAAAAAATTATAGTTGTTAAGAATAAAACACCAACATTTCACAGAGGGCTAAATGGAAAATATGTTCTTTTCTGTTTGCATATTTTCCTGTGACTTGTCAAGCCCTAATTTTGAGTTAGGGAAGTAGACATTCTTAATTTCTTTCGCCTTCCTCAAAGAATTTTCCAGGACTTATTTATTCCTCATGAAGAAACACAACCTCAACTGTTTTTCTCACGCACTCTCTCTTAAATTAAAGAAATAAGTATTGATATAACCATCCAACACATGCCCCATAGAAATAACACTACAATATTACACTAATTCGATTTCTGAGACTATATTGTATGATGTTTTACTATAAAGTAAGAACTGAAGAAAATGCATAAAATCTCACACAGGATTTAAAATATTTTAAAAAGAAAATTAAGTGTGACTTGGGCAATGCAAGTTAAAAGCACAGGCTACATACATAGTCTTAACTACCCCTCACTAAATGGAAAATTCAAGGGACTGCACGTTGACACTGCAGTACAAATAGCTGCAGTCTTGCTTCTATGATGAGACTTACATCATGTTTCACAAGAAATAAATCAAAACCATGCATCTAGCTCAGCTTTCACAATGAATTGAACATGTTCAAATGCTGGACTAGGTATTCTATGACAATTCTGAATTAAAGCTGTCCATAAAGCTTTGGTGTCTGTTTTTCCACCGCTGCCTTCCTTTCCCTGTTTTGCAGCTGGTCTGTGGAACCGCTGATAGTTCTCATCCCCCACAATCACACAATCAAAAAAACATACTCCTGTTCCAGTAGCACTCTCTTAATGAGGTTGTGCCTCTGCTTTTCAGGGTTTTTTCACTGTTTTTTACCTTTGTTTTCAATTATATTCTGCCTGTGAAAGGAAAAGATTAGACAGAAAGAAGAAATAGCCAGGTCAGCAGAGGTGTGGATTCCTACATCATCATACAGAAAAGTTAAGGTTTGGGTGAGGCAAATACACATTAACCTAGTGATTCTGAGCTCATTTTGGCTCATCTCAGTGGTACAGCTTTGATTAAATAAATTATAACCTGTTTTAGATTAGCTACTTTCCCTCACGGCTCTTCTTTAGTTGCAGGATGTTGTATTTGTGTGAGGTCTACGTGGAGTAAGATATGGTGGCGTAACTGGAGGTTCTGGAGGTGGGTGATCCAGTTTCAAGTGGAGCTCAGTGAGCTGGACATGGTTAAGTACCCATTTAACAATATATATTGTGATACAGCTTTTCAGTTCTCACCACATCCTCCTCAAGGTTCCAGCTCTGTTCACTGATAGGAGTCTATACATGCACCTGCAAGAATCACAATTATTTTTAGAATTTGAGATGCCTCTTCATTGTGTGCAATAACTGCAACCAGTGAGAAAAGGGGATCAACACATTGGAAAGGAGCTGAAGGCAGACAAAAACTATTTTAAGGAAGGCATGAAGAACTTGTTCCTACTGCTGCCGTAGTGTTTTAGGTTGAAAAAAAATCATTACTGATGTACCTCTACTTCCCTATTAATTTTTACTGTAAGGAAGACTGAGCTCTACAGGAATGCATTTTAAAAATTCAGAAAGGTTATAAGTATAGCACAAAATTCACAAGGGAAAATAATACCCTAAGACTTTTAGGTTGGACACTTATTATGAGGGTACTTTTCTGTAATTTTGCCCTTAATCTCTCTGTCTGTCAGCTCCGTTTTTGGAACATTACTGTAAATCCATGTATTCACTCAAGGGTACTGTGTAATCAACCATTCAGATATTGTGGTGAGGGTAATTCCAAATGTACATTGAAAAGTTCATGGTTTGGATTGTTTTTCTCAGGTCATTCTTTTACTGGAAAGCACTTTTTAATTTTAATTAACTGTTCCCATACTGACTGGGGCCTGCCAGTCCAAAGCATGGATTTAATCGCTACTCCGAATTCACACTGGAGTCTGTCCTACTTAGTTCAGCTTTTAAAGAATTCCTAGTCATTCAGTTTGAGGACCTGAACTCCGTCAGACAAAATGTTACCTGTATCACTCCATCATGTTCTTCAGGCTCAAGAAACTGTCTTGTTTCTTCCTTGTCTTGTGGAACAGATAGTATATGCTTCTGTTACTCATCATAATGCATATGCACAGGAAACGAAATTTAAGTTCTGACGGCATGTCAAATTTTCACATAGTTCTGAAACAAGATTGGGTTGTTTTGTTTGGTTGAGTTTTCTGTATAATTTATTGAAAACTGGAATTGTAAGGACTTTTTCTCCTATCTCAAAAAAAATTACTTTGCAATAATGTTTTAAAACATCGGTGTGAAATTCCTGCAGTTTCAGCCTGAACACAGTGAAAAGTTTCAAAAGAGCTGTGGATAGCTAGCTAATCACAAACAGTACTATCTCATTTTTTCTTTTTTTTTCCTTAAAAGTTAGAAAGGGTTCATATATTTGTATGTTTTCTGCTTTGACCCTACAACTCAGCCCTTTGAACCCTTCTTTTAATTTAATGTTGCGCTTGTGCTTAGCATCTAATTTCCATTCTGCGTAGAAGTACTTTTTTTTTTGACATGGGAAATAATTAATTGCTTATGATTAACATGCAATTGTCTCAATTTCAATGTGATCCTATGATTTTTTTACCACTTGTGCTATGATTATAAAGAGCGATGAATGAACTTCATGCAGTTCAGTCTGGGTTCAGTTCTGATAAGCATCCAAATGTTTTGATACTTACTCAAAACTTATCCAAAGTTTCCTAAGCTCTTGAGTCTGCAAAACTAGCCTGAACACTTAGAGAAGGGCTTTCCTCATGAGGTTTCCAGTTGTTCCACTAATGGAATCTGATGGAAATACCATTAGGTCAGCTTTTCTTCCAGTTGTTCCAAATATTTAACATCTGGACAGAAAACGGAAGTGAGAAATCCTGCCCAGAAGTTGTATTAAAGGAAAAGTTGGGTTCTAAAAATAGGTGAAGAATGACTGTTTTGTCAACTCCTCCAAACTGGCCAATGCAAGACTGAAAAATAGATCAAGAATCTAGAATTAGAGATGAATCAAGTTAACTGGTACCATAAAAATAGAGCCTGCTCAGCTGAAACCTGTTGCTCCTTAGAATTTGATTATTTGTGAAGTGACACATGTGGAGAAAAATTTAAATTTGGTGCCATTTTAGAATGTTTCAGGGATAAGTATTTATTCCAGTCAAGTATTTGTTCATTCATGAGTAGGTTTTACACAGATCTGCGTGGGAAAAGGTTTTCTTGGTCTTGTACAAAAGTATTGGTGTGGTTGCTCTCAGTACCAACACTCTGTGAGGGACCCTAGCTCTCAGTGTTACCTTCTCGAAATAGCTCTAATTTCAGAGTTAATCTGCTGAGGAGATGGGGCAGTTTAGCTGGTGATGAACTCAGCATTGAAATGACTTGTAGCCAAACAGGCACATTTTTAGACAAAAGAATTGGATAGAGAAATTATTTTACCCTGTTGGCTGGTATCTATTAAGTTCAAAGTGTACCTGGCAGAGATGAATTATCTCTTGTTGAAGCCCCTCTCTTCACTACTGAGCTTCCCCCCCGTGCTTTGTATCACACCACGAATGACTGATTCTCTTTGCATATCCTCTGATTCTACAAGCTCTTTCTTACCGCATTTATCTTCCTATTCGAACACTGGATACCAGCTCAGATACAGGCCGCTGATTTTCTTTACTGATAACAACATCATCCTACAGAGTTCTTTATAGTAAGAGTGCATCACCATGTAAAGTGAGCACCACTCCCAAGTTCATTCATCTGAAGCTAGAAAAATGTTATGAGGTTCCTCTTCTCCTTTAGAGAAATGAAAGTTCAGGAAGCAGGGACCTCCAGCATCCTCCCACCCCCACAGATCAGAAATGTGTGGAAAAACACCAGTGGCAGCATGCTCCAGCAGACTAAGCTTCAGGACCCCTAGAGTGCTTGATCAACAGTAAGGAGTTGAACTGGGATCAAAAAACAAGACAATGATCAAAGACATGAAATGTTTTGTGAAAACCATCCAAATTAATTTGCTGCCTGATCTGTCTCTTGCTTTGTTTGAGGCCACAGACTTTACAGAATTTTATGGAGTGCAATGTGTGCAGGCATTGTATATGCCATGCTCTCAGCACTTCATCAAAGACATCTCATCTGGCACAAAGCACAGCATTTTAGCTGGTGGTAACCTTCCTGACAGGAAATATTTAATAGCCTAAGTTTAATGCACATGAAAGCACATAGAGAAAGTACCAAATGAGATAAACATACAAGAGTATGTTAGCCCCTGAAATCCTGCACATGCATTGTAGAAATACATTGGAGTTACAATTCGCTTTATGCTTGTTTTCAGGAGACAAAAACTTAAATTCAAGAACATATAGGTCAGTGCAATCATTTATAGGCAGTTTCACCACTTAGGAACTTTAGTCAATATGGTCCTCACAACTCCATCGCCCCCCAAGTTCTCAGAAGGGCATGCTGGCTTGGTACTTGGTTAAGCATAGAAATTGTGTACCATTTCCCCCTACCTACTGGGTTAGCAGCCTGTAAAACATGCTCACTCACTCTGCATCCAGTCATCCCTGCCCAGCACTTAGGTGAAACCACTGCATTTAGGCCCACAGTGAAAACTGACTTGACACCTCTTCAGCATCTTACTAATGGGCACGAGCCCTGTCTGGATGGCACTTTAAATCTGAAGGGAAAACATCTCTCCAGAAAAAAAAAAGAAATAAATAAAGAAAAAGACCCTCCTGATGCTGTTTGTGCTGCATTTACACATGAAACAGAAAGGTAAGGCCCTTATTCTCTCAGATAAGGGAAAATAAGGAAAGACGAGCTGCTTAGAGACCTTCTGAAAGTAGAAAAGCCAGGTTTGGTCAGATTGTCCTCCAGACTGTGAAAAATGGGTTCAGCTGTGACCCAGGTAGGGGCAAACAAGGCTGATTGGTGCTGGGAAATCTGGGAGCTGGTTAAGTCCTCTATAGAGGGACAACAGATTCTCAAAAAGGAAAAGCTGCAAGAGAGATTACTTTAGGTAATTTATGAAACTACTTTATGTAAAAGCATCGTGAAACAGAGCTATATGTCAAAAGCTTGAAGTAATTCTTGAATCCTTTAATTGATGTGAATTGCTGTTCCCAACAATTCTGCTACTTCACCTTTTAGACCGATGCCCAAACTTCTATCCTCAAAGCCAGCATTTGGGAGCTTGCCTTTGAACTTTCAGACTCAGCTGTGGGTATGTAACACGTTTTCTTCAAGATATGAGAATGACCAGACAGAAAGCCAGGAATGGTTGAAGAATGCAAAGCCAATTTTTTTCTCTCTTAGAATTTTTGAGAATGCATATGATCTTGAATTTTCTTCATGAGCTTATAGCAATGCACCATTTATGTTCAGCTTCCTTTCTAGTGTTTCAGGTTGTTTTCTCTTTTACACTTTTACAGGCAATAGTTTCCAGTATTTGCACTTCACTGGAAAATAAACATAGATTTTCCTAAATGCAACTGATATAATACAGAAGAGACTTTCAAAACAAAAGTTCACTGAAAAATCATGTGTCTCAAATATTATAATGAAGTATCCAGACACAAAATGTGGTATTTCATATTATTATTTAATGAAGCATTCTTTAACATTCTTATAAGATATTTAAAGGAGTTAATGCAAAGTTGCACAAAATATAAGGATATCACCCTAGCCATAAGTTTACAGAAATATGTGAACAAAGCCATAAAAATCAGGGCCTATAAACTCATGCAAAATATTTCACTAATCATCTCAGAATATTCATGAAACACTCCGCAATATTTGAAGAATATGCTACTCCTGTACCTAACAATCTTCAGACCCCACTTGCTTGAGGTGTAATAAAAATAAATGTAAAGCCACATTGTGACTACAGATGTAGTAAGAGAATAATAAAAAGAGCTGCTTGACTTCCTGTGGGTGTCTCTCACTAGATGCCAATATAAAGAACCTTTCTGGTTATAGCACTACTTCCCAGACTTCTGTAATTCTTTTCTTCTAAATCACATTGTGCAAAAGACAGCCTGCAATGCTAACCTGAGTTGGGTGTTGTAATGTAGCCTGCAGTTTCTCACACTGAGACAAAGATCTTAAAATCACTGTGATCTACACAAAAACTCTCACTCTTGCTAAGCAGCAGCCAGAAATGCAGCCCTCTCTGGCTACCCACACCACACCAAGTTGTTTCACTATTGATTAAACGAAGGTGTGGCACAGTGAGCTACTGCCAGATAATGATCAGCATTTTCTCATTAGTGATCGGGTTCCCTTCACTGCTCTGCAGCTCTGAGACTATCCTCAGAAACGTGCTACTTCATTTTTCAGAAAATCTGCACTGCACATTATCCCCACTGGCCATCACAGGCATTTCTTGCTGGGCAGTGTTCAGGTTGGTGTCCAGCAGCAGCAGTGCCCCTGCTGTGGAGGGGTAAGCAGATTGATGGTTGCAAAAGTGTATGACAGCAAAATCAGATCAGGAGAACTAACCAAGAAATAACTGAACAAAAACATGACAGGGGAAAAATGCCATGATTTCTTTTTTTTTCCTTTTTCTTTTTTTTTAGCTTGACTGCCAGGTTCTGGAATTGCAGTCACCTCTAATGCCTTCCAAGCAGGGAAGGAAGATGTAAGTTTCCAATGCAGCCAGCAGATAAACGCTACACATGCATCTCTAATCTGGGCATGAATGGCAGATTGATTTCTTCCATATGGTCTTGGTTTACTGTGTACATTTCATAAACAGTGGGTCCAATATGCCCAGGAGATACTGAGCTCACGTACAGCGAGTTCAGTGCATTCTAGAAGCACAGACTTTGCTGTGCACATGAAGTAAATGCAATAATCTGGGGGTGTACAATAAACCCAGCGGCAAGAACTTGTAGGTTGATGTTGTCCAAGCCTGCACCATTGCCCATGTGGATTTGGCTAACCCAGTCCCAGCAGTGCCTGCACCCATGTTCAGTGCCAGGAATTTGCAATGAGAGCAAGCCTATAGCTTTATTGGTTTTAAGGACAGAGAATAAAAATTGACCAGAATAAGTGAATATTAATGTTCAGTATAAAGTTCATAAAAAATGTATTGATGTTTTCTTTACTTTTTTTTTTTTTTTTAATGGGAACGGTTTGCTTTTAACTGCCATTACATGCTGATAATTTCATTGAATGATTTGCTGTGCCAGGTCTTCTCTTCTCCCATCCTTCCTAATCCTGCCAGCTCAGATCCATGGAGTACTGTGAAAATTTTGGATTTCTCTGATGACCTTTTGTTTTTCCTTTTCTGTCATTTCAATGCTTTCCTACCTACCTGTAGTGCAGTCCCACATCCTACAGATTTTAATTGAGCAAAGCAACTCAGGATCATTAGCAAATGGTGCAAACTATCATCCTCCAAGAACGCTACCCAGGAGTGAGGTGTGGGCCAGCACTCTGTGGGAGCAGCACACCACCTTGCACTCTTTAAAGTGGGTCAGAGCTGTGTCACCTCCACCTACCCATCTTGTGTCCCTAGTGTGTTCTGTGCTTCAAAGGAAACTGGCACACTTTAAGTGCCCTGGAGTCTGTCCCAGCAGCTCTGGGACACAGTGGGACAGTTTGTTTTCTTGAGGCAAGCAGGTGGGCGGATGTGCGCTTCCGTCTGCAGTGTGGAGTGTGGTGGGTGTGCAGGGTGTGCTTCCCCAGGGCCCTGCTGCCACTGGGATGCTGCGAGGTGCTAAGCGCTCAGGGCGCTGTGACCGGCAAGGGCAGTGTCCCCAGTATAGAATCTTTTCAGAGATGGCCTGTGTCCTTTGCGGGTGGCTTTGGGCCCGTGGCTATCATCTCCTGAGGGGTGCTTGGGGACTGCGCACCCCTGGCCTAGCCCCTAACCAGTGAGCCGGGTCGCTGCACGGCCGTGTCAGCCGAGAAGGTGCCGTGTGGTGGCCGCCCGGGGAGCGCCTATTGGGGGATCGCAGGCGGCGGGGTCCCGGTAGCCACCCCTCTCTCTCCCAGAGCGGCGCGCCGGTCCCATGGAGCGGCTCCTCGGAGGGGTGCTCGGAGGCCCCCGGTAGAGGCTGCTCGCCGGGCCCCGTCCTGCCCCCGGAGCGGCGGTGGGCCGGGCCAGCCCGCGGGGCCGCGCCGGGGCCG
>VWPU01018957.1:0-26638 GCA_013398955.1 Callaeas wilsoni
TCCTCTCCTCTCCTCTCCTTTTCAAAAATGAGATGAATATGTAGTCCTGATTTTCCTCCAACACAACTTTACTAGTTATCTCACCAAAGAAAGCATGTTTTATCCTGCACATTGGATAAATAACCATTATAATTTATTAGTGCTGTGCTACACTGTTGTTCTGGTATGGAATAATGGACCTTTGTTGTAGAAAACTCTGGTGCCAGATGATAATCCTGATCTATGGTAGATCACTCAAATAAATTTGAATAGTCATTCTTTCTTTTGGTTGTTTGTTAACTTATCGTGATTACAAGACTACTTAGAGTCAAAAATCCCTGAGAATAACAGTAGGTGTAGCTCAAGTGATCAAGACCCCCAGGGAAGAGGTGGCAGCACCAAGCCTGCCTGATTTCAAGAAGCACTTGGATAATGCTCCAAGGAATTTGCTTGGAATAGTCTTGTGCAGAGCCAGGAGTTCAGTTCCTTGTGGATCCTTTCCAACTCAGGATACTCTATGATGCTACCTGAGTCAGTCGGATTAGTCGTTGAGTGTGGCCATCAACCACCTGGGAGCAATGTTTTGTCCTTTTTCTTTACATCTATGGTTGGCAAATTTTTAGTCTTCAAAAATTGGTTTATAGTACTGCACTAAGCTTTACTCAGAAAGTTTCTGAACAGGAAAAGTTTCTGCTCCAGAAACCTCAAAAAAGATCTTGGTCTTTATCCTCAAAGATTTGGAAAATTCTTACAGAGTGTCTTGTAGGAGTGTTTCAAATGCCATATGAAAAAACCCAGCAGATTAGAAGAGCTGAGTTGCCTGAATATATAATTCCAACATATTGAAAGAGAGTTAAATTGCTTTTGCACACATCATCTCACAGCTTTCCTACCTTGGGTACAGTCAAGCAGTGCAGCAGGCTACCCAGAGGGCTTGTACAGTCTCTATCCTGTGTTTACAATGGGGTTTACAATGCAAAGACAAGAGAAAGCCCTGAGCAACCTGGTCTGACCTCAAAGATGCCCTTGCTGTGAACAGGAGGTTGGATTAGACATCTCTCAAGGTTCCTTCCAGTCGGAATTATCCTATGATACCAAGAGTTTTCTTAAATGCATTGGGTTGAATGCTAAGAACACAACACATGAAAATTTTACAATCCTAAACTTCCTTTGCTAAATCTTCCTATTTAAGCTACTTTTTAAAACCAGGACATTTTGAAAGAGTGAGACCTGATGAAAAGCAGAGACAGTATTATAAACAGTCTTGCATATGTTGGTAGTTTGCATATTGCCTGTCTCAAAGCACAAGGACAGTGACAGTCTATTCTCACAGATGGTGTCTGTGAGAAGACACGCAATATTTTGCTAGCAAGTTAGGCACAGAGAGAAAACAGTTTAGCTTCTTGGAATATGCTGAACAGAAAGAAGGAAACAACACATCCATTTTATGCCATTGAACGTGGAATGCTACAAAAGAATAGCTGTCACCTGATTGCAGTGAAACTTTCTACTATAGACTACTTGGCAAATTCTGGGATCACCCACTTTTGCAACCAGAATTGTCAGCTGTTACTCCTTTTACTGAATATAAACCCCCTTCAAAAGCAAATAAAAGGTCAAGACTAATTAAATAAGCATAAGGTCTGTGTTTCTCTGATTTTCTGTTGCAGCCAACCCAGGACTTCTGTTGATCTATTTAGCAAGGAGAAAAAGGACTCCTTTATGAACAGAGAGAATCTGGGTGAGACAATTTGAGTAATTTGAGATGTTTTAATTCTGCTGCAATCTTAGCTTGGTGATGTGGAAGTAAGACAAAAATTAAGGTAAATTGTGCTTTGCATTGTAACGTAGCAATAGCATGGCTGTTGTCACAGGAGCATCATCCAAAGATTCCTCAGGCAGCAGTAAGGGAGAGTAATACCCGATACCAATTTCCCACACTGTTGTGCTCTGAAACATTACAGAGGCTTTAGTCTTCCTTATTTCTCTATATGTAAGCACAGTCCAGGCTATAATGTACCCTTTAGTGAATGAAAAAGACTTGAATTTTCACAGTTTTTAAATTTTTATATAGTTATTTTGAGTTAGAGAGGATAAATATTTACAAGCTGGAATACAAATTGGATTGATTAATTTCTTTTTTCTTTCTGTCTGTTACTAGTGTCTACCTTAATTTTATTTTGCGCATGGCCTTGGTGACTTCTTATGTTAACTTATTTTCTGTTTTCCTTGGCCCTTTATGTGTTGGTTTGAGGTAATTAAAATGGTAGTCTAACACAAAAAATATGAAAACTTTTCTGAAAGTTGGAAACAGGCATTTTGGGTCCTCAACTGATCTTATTTCCTGCAGAACCTAGTGAGAACCTAGTATTTTATTTGACAGTATAGCCAATGCTGTTATATTTTGTTCCCATATCACTGGATGACCATACAAAAGGTAAAGTCTTCATTGATATAGCATCTTGACGTACAAGTAAAATTATATTTTTAAAAATCCAAATATAATACATTTTTCTAGATCACTTTTTTCCTATTTCTACTCTCTCTAAGTGTACAGTTAAGTAAGATGTTGAAGAAGAATGCGGCTTTAATTCAAACGTTTAAAAATATTTAATTAGTATTTAACACATAGTTTTTATGTACATCTTTAGAAAAATAAAACACATTTGTGGCAGCTTTATAAAATAAATGTATTGCTCATTATAAAAATATTAAAATAAGCAGCAAATACAGCTTGCTCTAAGCTTAAAGCATGCTTTTTAGTACTTCAGAATAAGGATAGCTGTACTGCATCATAAGGACTAGGCCATTATTTTTTAGAGTTTGTCTTTATTAAGACAAGTAGAGAGTGATGAAGCTTTTCAGTGTATAATTCTTCTATTGCAGTGCTGGAAAAGTTCTTTACAAACCACAGACGCATGAATTTCTGAACAAGTGTTTGTGGCTCCCTCCAATGGTAGGAGGCTGCTATTGCTGGGCCCATGCCAGAGGAAAACCTGGAACATCCTGGAGTACCAAGAACTCTTTGAAATGCTTGATTGGTTTCCTTATTACACACTTAAAAGAAAACAAAAATCTTGTGGGATTTTTCACTTGAACAGTACAAAAAATTCATGACCAGGGAAATGTCTTTCTGCTGTAAATTAAATCTATTTGAGTGTAAGGATAAATAATTGAATAAGACATATTTATCCACTGATGAAATGTATTTTTCCACAATCAGAGGTGAAGAATTTAGAGAATATTTAGATGATGAAGTTTCTACTGTAGGTCAGTACTAAAAAGATAATTTTTAATGATTTTTTATTAATCACTTAAGGTACAACAGTTAATAGCTCTCTATGAGAGAAAATTTCAAAAGCAATGTATCAAATAATTTTATTAAATACTAAACACAGTGTACAAACTCTAAAGTTCTTGTCTACTGTTGAAACAAATTTTGGAATGTCATTCATACTTCATAAGATGGAGGATTTTCCTAATTTTTAATTATAGCCTCTGGTCAAAGACAGCAAAACTTAATGCCACTGTAAAATGTAAGAATTAAAAGCTAGCTATTATTTTTGAAGAGACACTTCTTTGCTGGCAATAGGGGACAGCATTTTACAACACTGAATGTAACTAATTGACTAAAAAAACCCCAACAAAAAAAACCCCAAAAAACCCCTAGCTAGAATAAGAACATTAGTAATTCCATCAGGAACTCAAACAAATTAAAAATCAATTTATGTAAATATGATTTTATCTTTTATTCAGGAGAGTCTTACACTACTTACAATGCATTATTCTCCTTCAAAACTAAATGTATTCTAAATAACTTACCAACTCCTGAATAGTATTGTGACAGAAATTCTTGGTGAGTAGCTTAAATGTGCAATTCTTTATTAACATGAATTCTATGGAACAAAAGACTATTGAACTTGGATTATATCTGATTTCTAGTTATCAGTATGTATCAACAGTCATATAATAAACTTCTTAACCCAAAAGCCTTTGCTACTATTTTGTTTTTCCTTTAAATAATATTTTCTTACAGTCATATGAGTGCTAATATTTCACTGATGTAAATGGACCATGGAAAATCCCTACAGGAAATATCTTTTTCACCTGAAATTGGACAAAACATGAGATTGACAGTCTTGGAACTCTTTAATTACTTCCTCAGCCAAATAATAAAGCTCGTAATATAAATATTGCTGATGATCTGTGTATAGCATTTTCAAATTTACTCAATATTTTTATATTTTCAATTATACTATAAATTCAGTATAATTTACAAAGTATTTCTGAATATAGAGGAAAAACCAGCACCCAGCCAAAAATCCCTATATTAACAAATCACTAATGAAGACTGAACACTTTTGTGATTATTGAAGGATTCCAACAAGAGGAAGAGTAAGAACAATTTCTACTGTGTGTAAATTTCGAAAGGTTTATACTATTAATCCCTTTAAAGCCATATAGTGACAGACAGTCCTTGCACAAAGAAATTAATAGCAGCAGTGCAGAGACGGATGATATCTCTTTAAACATATTAGTTGTCCTGATCTCTTCAAGAAACTAGGAATACATATATAGGTGGTGCTATTGACACACCTGAGGGATGGGCTGCATCCAGAGAGACCTGAACAAGCTCAAGAAGTGGCCCCAGGGGAATCTCATGAGGTTTAACAAGACCAAGTGCTGGTGCTGCACCTGGATCAGGGCAACCCCTGGTGTCAATCCTGTCTAGGGGATGACCAGATGGAGAGCAGCCCTGCCCGGAAGGACTTGGGGGTGCTGGTGGAGGAGAGACTGAATATTAGCCAGCCATGTGCACTTTCAGCCCAGAAAGCCAAATGTGTCCTGGGCTGCAACCAGAGCAGTGTGGCCAGCAGGGCAAAGTTGGGGATTCTGCCTCTCTGCTCTGCTCTCAAAACTCACTCCTGAAGTTCTGCATCCATTGAGTTTCCAAGTATAGGAAAGACGTGGAGCTGTTGGGGTGAGTCCAGAGGAGGCCACAAAGATGATTAGAGGGATAGAGCAGTAAAATAACAAGGAAACAGGTGCAAGTCATAGTTTTTACTGAACAAACCATGACTTGCCTTGTTTTATATTACTCAAAGAGAGAAGCACATTACTAATTCTCAGAGTAAAGAATTTCTATTTAATGTCTCATTAAACTACAGCTACTAAAAAATATGTCTTTCTCTCTTCTGTAATCCATTATTGTACCTCTCTCTTGCTTCCTAGCACCAAAGGGGAATCTAAGAGAAGAAGCGCACATGGTTTACTGGGAGAATTTAATCTTCTGCATGTAGCTCAGTAAAGAGTAAATCTAGGGTTCAAGCAGAAATATAGAGTTCAAAGACTCAAGACCTATTGCTACTTCAAAGTACTACTGCTACTGTAACATAAATATACTATTTATGTCTATTAACATTCTTTAACCTAGAGTAGAACAGTAGGCTCACCTTATTTTTCCTTCTGTTTCTAATGGTTGTGGTACATGAAAAATAATGAAATCAAATGCCAACTTCTTATCTTTGCACAAGGTGTGTCTTCAGCAAAGCTGGTTTTGCTGTTTGAATTTGGCTGCCTTAGCAAGTACCTGTTCTGCCAAGTTACTCATGTGATAATGTGAGTGGTTATGAAGGCCACAATGCCTAAAAAAGGTCTCAAGAATCACAAATGTCCTTGAGTATGCCCGTATCTCATCTTATCTTATTTACTTATTTATCTATTTGGTTTAATCAGTCCATAGCCAAGACTGGATCCTGAATCTAAAGTCAGTGTGAGATATTGAGGAGACTCTAAGATCACAGAATCACAAAATGGCCTGAGTTTGAAGAACCTTAATGATCGTCTACTTCCAACCCTCCTACCATGGGCAGGGACACCTTTCAGGTAGAAGAAGCAGTTGATTTCTTTGATTTTCCTTGGACTTCATGTTTTATTACTATTTTCAGAATGTCTTCTTCACAAATATATATATATATTTATGTTAAAGACATTTTTTATATGTTCAATATATTATAGATGTAAATAATAGCACAGGGTCAATCAGGAAAGATGTACTCAGCAGCTAGGAAGCAGATGCCTATACAAGAGTTGAAAGCAATGTATAGGTGGAAGAGATGACCTATTCAAAAACTACATCTACATCCAAATTACTGTAAACAAATTCTTCTATAGTTAGCTAAATCATAATGATTTAAGTATGAAATATTCTTTTTGAGGAAAACATCATCAACCATGAAGGTAGAAAAAAAGAAAGAAACCAACGCAGGTGTGACTGAGGTCAGAGTAAAAAAGGTAATATTTCTGATGGCAGGGCTTAGCAGCCATGCTTTAACATCGCCAGATTCCACTATTTCTATGTGAATGCTAAGAGCTATGATTATCTGAATTCTAAGGACAAAATGTTCCTCCTTGTGCAATGCTAGTGTCAGCTAATGCTGCAGCATAAATCTCCCTCCCTCCCTCCCTTTCATTTCTATAAATTGCTAGGAGAAATAAATTCTCGGGACAGCGCTGTCAGGGTGGGACCCGGTTCCAGCAGCCCTTTCTCAGGCAGCTCTTCAGCCTCTCCCTCAAAATGCGTTTCCTGCG
This sequence comes from Callaeas wilsoni, assembly GCA_013398955.1. Classification (NCBI taxonomy): domain Eukaryota; kingdom Metazoa; phylum Chordata; class Aves; order Passeriformes; family Callaeidae; genus Callaeas; species Callaeas wilsoni. The sequence continues at coordinate 6,571 of VWPU01018957.1, forward strand.
GGGCTGTCACGGAACTAAACCGCGATATGCAGAGACCTCTGGAGACTGGAAAAGCAAACTGCATCCAACGTAGGGCAGGGATTGCTCCTTGGTGTGTGTTGATTAAATCACCCGGGGAACTTGAAAGCAGGCTTAGGAGTTCACAGGGATCTGATTCAGACTCTCTTAACCTGTGGGGAAAAAGCCATGTTCTTGAAAGTGGGGAGAGTTTACTTTATTTTCTTTGAAGATAATAAAAAAAGGGTAAACAATCTCTCACTTTTATGATATAAAAGAAAACCCCAAACCCCAAATATATTAGATGCTTTTTTTATGTAAAAATACAATGTTAAATAACAGAATCTTCAAAACTGCTGTGAGCTCGGTTCCTATGCTGCGAGCTCCTAGAGTTTGGAATCCATTTATGAAGCCATTGCTACATATGTCTGCTTGTGTTTTCACTTGCCTGAAGTCTGTTTCAAGGCCGCATCTCTTAACATTGTCTGAGAGATGCCACAAGGTTCTGGTCAAGTTCAGAGCTAATTACAACTCTGAAAGAGACCTTTGTGAGATTGTCATTAGCTGTGCTTGTAATTCAGACTGAGGTGTTACCTCATTAATTTTCCCAGTGAGCATCTCTTGATATGTTTGACCATGGAAAAATTGTGCTCACCTTGAAGGACACCGAAGTTTGCAACTCCAGGTCCAGCTTAACCTTTGTGTTGCTGCTTCTATACTTTTTTTGCAATTCAGTGTTTCCTCAGCTATGCGTTAGTTATGTCTTTGCTTCAGTGGGTCCTCTTGTGTGTTTGAGCACAGAGAATTTGACTTGGAAACAAGCAAACACTTTGGCCTGAAGTGGTCTTTCACACAATTGTTACAATGCATCCTCTGTTTTTCTCTTAGGCCTTGATTGTGGCTGTACAGCTAATACCAATTATTGGGCATTTCAAAGTTTTGATTTTGTAGATGAAGCACAGAGAAAATTGTGTGTTTGGAGGTTAATGAAAAACCACCATGCAGATCCAAAAGCAGATCTCAATTATTTCAACAAAAAGTGTTTCTGCATTCAATTTCTTAAAGTCCTTCCCCAAAAGTGGACTTGACTAAGGCAAATTAACAACTCTCTAATGTACGCAGAAAAGAAGAGTTAAATTTTGAATTAAATGATAGTCAAATGCAAGTAGGCAACTCCATCTGGCTTTTCAGGTCTGAAATACTGGTAAGCTTATGTTTTGCTAATGGCAGTTCTGGAGCTATCCTTGTGTCGAGCCATTTTGATTGCCAGCATGGAAAACTGCTTCAAAGGAAACAAAGATAACTCTTTGCAATATGTAAGCAGACAAAGTAGCAGAAACCTAAATTCCAACTCCTTAAATGGTTTTTGACTTGGGATCTGTAACATTTTCCATATCACAGCTTTTTTTCCATTTTCATCATATGTGTTAAAGCTATCATGTGCACGTTTAATATCTCCAGTGTCTGTGATCGTATATTATGAGATAACTTTAAAAGTTTATTTTTTGAATCTTTTTATGTTTCAGGCTATTACATAGATTTTTAATTCAAGGATTCAACATTCACTTAATAAGTCAATAAAAATGTCCAGTGAATGTCCAAGGAAATTAAGGTCTTGCTCCTGAAATTACATGACAAAAGCAGAATTTCACTTTTTGATATAACACTCTGTGAATTAGACTTTGGATTTTTTAATCTAGATTTTTGTCAAGAAAAAATAAGAAGGCCTATTAGTCTTTTCTTAAATTCCCTTATGAAGAGAATTTCTAAAACTTTCAAATGCACCTGCCAAATAAATGTTGACAATAAAATACAATCTGTAGGAGGGAAATGAATCTGCTGGGCAATGTCTAAAATTATTCCCTAGAGCTCAGTGGACCTTTTTTGCCCCAGAAGATTTAAGCCTTGCTGAGGGCAGGCTGGAAGGTGAAGGCAGTCTGCCTTGAGGTGTGTGTACATAGACACTGAAAATGCAGAGGTAATTTTCATAGGTTTTCAAAATGCATTTCAAGAAATCTTGTGTGTACTGACATCCAGACTTTTAGGGTCACTTCCCTGAGAACAACAACTTCATCCCACCATTCTCCATGAACAACAGCCCTGAGCTTCAAGAGAGAAACTAGTTCAATACATGAAATGCTTGAAACTGGTGTTTAATACATGCCTGTAGTGATAAATTGTAAGGTACATTGACCTTAGCTTTGCTTTGAGCATCCAGTCAGAGGTACTGAAAAACATACTCATTATTTTGTACATTTCCATCTAAGTGCTGCTCTGGCAGTTGGTGCATTGCTCCCTGTCAGTTCTTGTGTTCATCTACAGTTTCATCTGTAATGAACTTAAATCAGATGCACTGGGGCTTAAAGTCTATTTTTTAAAAATATCCTAACTGCATGACCCTCTGATTTTTAATTTTCCCATAAAGTTAGAAAAAGATGCACTTGAAGACCTGATTCCACCCTCACTTCTGACCCACCACCAAACCATCTTTTTTGGGTCTTCATTTCTTTAAGTAAAAAAAAGGTGAGAGTTCAGAAAGAAAGATCTGCTGAATTGATCTTCTATGAAATCTGAAGATCTATGCTATAAACATAAAAAAAATATAATAAATCTAAATTCTCATTATTAGAAGGCTTCTTGAAGGAAAAACCAAATTATTAGAGTGTGGAATTGTTTTCTCGTTTGTTTATTTCAGTGGCTTCTTCAGAGTTAACAGCTGTCAGATATAGATCCTGAGTTAAAAAGAAAAAAACAGACAAGCTTAAAACCATTATCTAGTTAAAAAGTTAGAAGAAACATCTAAATGCTCCAATGCACTGCCTCCAAAAAATAAAAAACATTATATTAATGAATTCCATTAATTTTTGACAGATTTCAGTTGAGTGTGTTACAGCCTATGCCAAGTTTTTACAATAGTCACACTGGGGATATCCGACTGAGTACTCTGAACATCTTATCTGGCAGATAAGAATGTCCTAAGCAGACAAAATTTTGCAACTGAAAATAAAAAAAAAAGAAATTGAGCTCAAATGCCTGGAAATATTCTTTAGATTTCCAGGTCACTGTTTGAAAGTATTTTAAGACAATGTCTTTTATTTTTCCTTCCTGAAAATACAGTATTGAAGTTGAAAGACCTAATTGCCCCATGTGACTAAAGGGACTAACTGCACTTCTGATTGTTTGACAAGAAAGTCCTATGTAGGTTAGGAAGAACTGAGTAGGGGGTCTCACTTCCTTGTGTGGTCTTCATGTTATAACTTATATGGTTGTTTATGACCCAGACTGTAAATAATGTGTAGTTCCAGTAGCACAATCTGAAGAGTTATGGTGAGATAACCAAAGTCTAACAGTGAAATAATAATGCAATAAGATGACCATTGGCCCAGTTCTGGGTTTATACCTAAATGTCAAGTCAGAAGAATTGTGAGTTTTGTAAGCCTACAAACATCTATGTCCAAATGAAAATGTGCTGACCATAAAAATTGTCAACTCTTTAGGCTGTTGGAACATCTGAGATGAAAACCATAACTGCTGAGTTGGGGTAGAAGCTCTTATCCATCCCAAATATATTTATCATACAGAGATTCAGGAAAAAATCTTGCTGTTGCCATGTTATGGAAGCCTATTTTAGCAGCAGCCTAATGGTGGTTCTGAACTAGGTTTATATAAATCCTTTATTTCTAAAAAGTTCAAGAAGATGAAAATAAATAAAAATCTCCTGTGTCTCATGTGATCATTATTTCCATTTAGTATCTTTAAGAGGCCTCACTCCTCAGTTTCAAAAAAAGCCATTCTTTCAAGAAAGAGATGTTTTATTACACTTTTTCTGACTTGTGCAAGACTTATTGCTGTTGCAGTTTATTCAGATATAGATAAACTGATTTTTGTGACTTCATAAAGTCTAAAAAAAATGAAAGAATATAAATATTTACAGCAAAATTTCAGGGAAATATATTAAATTTTTGACTTGACTGCATAGCAAATGTGCCTGAAGCAAGGAAAATGACACTGTTGGTAGAAAAACATAGCTAGGGATTCAAGTCTACAGCTTCATTCTATTAGCAATTTTCTCAAGCAATTCATCCTAACTACACGCAAACATAGGCAAGCTGTCAGCTGGTAAAAATGGATTGTAGTCTTACTGGTTGAAGGTTAGGAACATTTTAACACCAACTATATTTTAGTAGCTCCAAAATCCCATGCTAAAAGTCATAAAGTATGGAGTGGTTCTTGAAGACTTATATTGGTTTATTTTTTTTCCAAAAGAATAATTTAAGCATATAAAATCTATTACTACCATGGCAGTTAGATTTGATGCCATTTGAAAAACAAGAAAACAAATCATAGAAATTGCACAAAATTGTGTGTACTAGAGTTGCCCACATAATATTGCATAGGTGTGGACTTACACTGTGTTTTACAGATCAGTTCCTCATGAAAAAAGCCAGAGTTGATGAGAATTATTCAGTCACGTGTATGACTAGGGAAAAGCAGATGCTACTAAGGCTGTGCACTTCTATGCATGGCTCTTCAGTGTTCTGCAGCAGTAACCCAAAAGTACTAATAGTCACAAGGGAAAAGTTAACTGAAGTGGGGAAAACACTGATTGGCATATTAATATTGAGGTTTTAAGGAACTGGATGAATTAGACATAACAACCAGTTATGTTGAAAGGGGAAAGTATCAGGCTGCTGTATCAGGAATTTTAGCAGAATAAATCTTAAGTCATTCAATTAGTTATCCTGGCACACAAGAAGAAGGATGGTGTAAATGAAATTTACTAATGTCACAAAGGTGGAAGGCCTTGCCTTGACAGAAGAGAATGAAAATGTCAAATACGAAACCTATAGGAACTGAGTGAGAGAAGTAGGATGAAGTTAAATACTATAAATATAGATTCCATTTGTATTAGAGGCAAACATAATTCATTCTGCCATGAGAGTGACTGTCTTAATTTGACTGGATGAAATAAAACATGAAAAATCTAAAATTCCAAACATTTCATGAGACAGATGTCTAACATTAGTTCTCTTTCTAGGCACTCACTTTCCTGGAATTCCTTGCAAGTGCTTTTCTATATCCCCAGGAGATGGTTTTTTAAGGGTAAAGAGATGTTCTGTCAGATGTCTTCTGGGTGGCTGTGGAGATATTTGTAGCTTTTAAAGACTAGTGTGGTGGATAGAATCTGTATATCTTTCTGCCTACGCAAACAAATCTGGTTTTGCATTACTGTGTCATCCCATCTGTCACCCATCTGTTCAGTGTTTTCCAACCGTTATCCTGAAGCATTTAGCAGTCAGTCACATGTAGACCAAACCTCTGTGTCCACTCTCAGGCTTAAACTCCAGAGCATTAGTTCTTCCCATTTCTTTTTAAAGATGACAAGGCCTTGGGATCACAGCTAGATCTGAGTGAACAACCCCTGTGCACCCCTCCACAGCCCAGACAACTTCTGGAAGAACCAGCGTAGGTTAATAAATTGAATTGGAGGCTAATTAACTGAACAAGAAAACATTGATAAGCATGTCTATTTTAAGATGGTGAGGAACAGGATGAATTTTTCCTTAGGAAGTCTTACTGCAAAGGCTCTAAAGTTAACTTGGAAATGCGAAAATGGTTTTTTCCCTAGCAACAGGCTTTCATCAAAATGAAAGGTAAGACAAAACAGATTTTATAATTTAATTATGTATTTTACTTTAAAGATCTTTGATTGCTTATTATTAATGCACACAAAATTTAATGTTTCCATACAGAAACATATAGATACTAGAATCAAAGATCTCAAACCATGGAAGTAAAACATTTCAGAGGTTATTTCAAAAATATCTCTTGAACAGAAAACATTCATGTAATTTCTTGCTAGAAATTTCTTTCTCCCAATCTCCATTTCATAATAATTTAAAATAGTACTTTTTAATCAAGTAAATATACTTTAATGGCATTTCCCTTCATTATATGCTCAATTTACATGGAATATGAAGTACAGAGTGGGGGGCTGCTGAATGGCTTAATTTAAAATCCTCAAATATTCATGAACAGTTTCATTTCATGTTGTGAGTAAAAAAGGAATGAAAAATATTTAATGTTAAGAGTTGATAAGGAGTTTAAATAGTGTCAAAATAGTGCTAGGTAGTACAAAGCATAACAATAATGTTTACTGAAAAGGAACGCAGAATGTGTAGTAAAGAGACAGATAGCAGCAGTATATAGAAATCAGGGGCATTAAGAATGAACTTGTCTTTTTCTAGTGCAAAACATTTTAGTTTCAATCTTCAGAACCTATTTTTAGATGTGTTTCATGAATACCAAAACCCTATCTCCACTCACTTTTGAGTCACACTTTCAAATTTATATACTTCAGAGGAATTGATTTCCCTCTTAATGAGTCAATTGCAATCAATACTTGTAGTGAATGGCACTCATGTTCTTTAACATGTTCCCTGGTCCACAAGGAGATCTACAGCACACAAAACAGTCTACTGAGCACCCACATTGTTTGCAGTAGGATTAATGAATACTGTGAATTTTTTTTCCTGTGGGCTTGTGCTGGTTTTGCCTGGGTTAATTTCCTTCCCAGTGGCTGGGATGGGGCTGTGTTTTGGATTTGTGCTAAACATAGAGCTGGTAACACAGAGATGTTTTTGGTATTGCTGAGCAGGACTTGCACAGAGCCAAGGCCTTTTCTGCTTTTTGTGCTGCCACACTGGTGAGGAAGCTGAGGGTGCCTGGGAGGATGGGAGGAGACACAGCCCAGACAGGTGATCCCAACTGACCAAAGGGATGTTCCAGACCATGTGACATCATGCTCAATATATAAAGAGGGGGGAAGGCGGAAGCAGGGGGCATTTGGAGTGATGGTGTTTGTCTTCCCACATCGCTGTTGGGCATGATGGGGCCCTGCTCTCCTTGAGATAGCTGAACACCTGCCTGCCCAGGGGAAGCAGTGAATTAATGCCTTGTTTTGCTTTCCTTCTGTGCATGGCTTTTGCTTTCCCTATTAAACTGTCTATATCTCAACCCCTGAGTTTTCTTACTTTTACCCTTCCCATTCTCTCTACAGTCCCACTAGTGGGGGAGTGAGTGGCTACGTGGGGCTTGGTGGCTGGCTGGTATGAAACCATGACAAGAATTAAGGTGAAGCAGTAAAAAACATAAGCTTCTTTCTGACTAAGGATTGGAAAGTGACTTTTAGACAAGAACTTATAGCACAAACCCACTGTTGTAAGTGAGGCATTGGCAGTCATTTTCAGGTTGTAGTAGTGTCCTTAGCCAGAAAGTTTTAAGACCCTCTGTCCATTATCAGGACTTTGGTGCCCAAACAACACACCTCCTTCACAAAAAACCAGAACTGTACTGATATTAAGGCCATTCAATACAATCTTTAATGCTCTTGGATTATGCTTTTCATTACTGTAAAGTATTGTGTTCCCTACTGTTTATTTACCTGTTTTGTCAGGTAACTGGCAAAATTCTATTGGAATGGAAATAATGACACCTTTTCTCTACTTGCTAGTGAGCATTACCTTTTCAGATGAGCTCAATTCCTTTCAGCTTTCTTATAAACAATTACCTTTGCATAAGGGCATCTTTCCATTATGGCCTTTCCTTATTTGTCATCCTAATTAGACTTTTCAGAAGGCTTCTAAGAGATGAAAAAATGACATCGACATAATTATCAATCTATCTCACTTTAAGGAGCTGCCTACCCACCAGATAGTCAGAATACCATACCTATTAACTATGGCACACAGAAGCACTTCAGATTTATTTTGGAAATTGATACGGAAATAGTTGGTATTGCACAATTAAATCTCATCATTAAGTTATCCTAAAACTGTATCTGACAAGTAGAAAATATATGCTAGTTACTGGCTAATTATTTCCAAAATTGTCAGTTTGAATCCAGATAGCAGGCAGTGTTTTAGAAGCAGGATATCCCAGTCTTTTCCTATATAAAACCCTATCATGAAGTAGCAAAGCAATCTTAAAATTTAATATTTTTTTCATGATGAAGTGCATTTGATGAAAATAGATGAGAACAGAAAAGAACATGAAAAGCACATGCTGAGATTTTGATTTCTCCAAATCAAGTAGGAGAAGTAGGAGCAGCTAGTTGTTTGATGCCAAGTCCCACGGAACTCAGGGATGAGTAGAAATGTAAGTGAATGCAGTCACTGATTGAAGGTCTGGGTTGGTATTTCTTATTTTGAAACAAAGAATAAGTGACTTCTGTGGAACTGCCATTAAGCACTCTGCTTTTCTTCATCTCCTGTTCCTTTGGAAAGAAACATTCAGGCTAATTTCCCTCTCTGAGGCAGGACTCTTCAAAAGACGCTTAAGAGATTAGTAACCTTTTGGTTTTGGTAGTGTTGACTTTACTCCACAAAAGTCCCCGATGAACTCTTCAACTGCTAGATACATTATAATAACAGTAACTTAACATTTTGTTGCATAATCTGGAAAATTACACAGACCATCAAAATACAAACAAGACTTCTGCTTTGAAAAAAAAGTGAGAGTGGCCTTTTGCAGAATGCCAACTATTTATCTCCAAATTATTGTCTTTCCTTAAATATCTAGTACTCCTATCTTTCCAATGTCCCATGGTATACTACCTCTCTTCCCCTCCATACAGTCAATTTCTAAAACTCATAACACATCACCAGCCAGAATTGTCAATATCTGTGGAGTTTTTGTGTTTTTCTGGAGACCTTCATCTACATTTATCTTAATTGTTCTACCTTGATAGGAGACATAAACAAACATACAAGTAAAAAAATTCCAGTGACATATATTATTCATTTAATGGTTCTAGGTTTTCATTAGAAACAGTTTGTTATGGGGTTTTTTTTACTGTTTTAACTCTAATTATTAATGAGAGCACTTATGGAAATAACTATATATCTAATAGATATATTAGAACATTATCTAATATTGATTTGTTTCTATAGTCTGCAGAGTGTAAGTCTGAACACTGATGGTCTATGAATTGGGATTTAGTAATATTTCTAATTTTCTTTACAGTCAACATTTATATTAAAATAGTCTATAACACCTTCTCATATTTGAACAACCGCAAATACTCTTGTATTGTAGTGTGTGAATATCCTGTGAAGCCATGTAGGAGCCCATACCAAGAGACCTATGTATGTATCTCTGATCATACTAAATACAAGCCATAATAAGTATGATTACTCAGTATGTAATATTTTCTGTCATCATCAAACAACTGGAAGGAAACATTCAAAGTATCTAAAACATGTCGTTTTGACATGGAATTCTGGGGCATATAAATGCATGTTAGCAGACTGTCCTCTATTCCTTCTCTTCATGAACTATTTTACTGTTTCTCACAGACAAAAAATCTTATGCATGTAAGCCATCAAACTCCATTTTACCCTTTTCCTTTCCATTAAATGTGGGCAAAATTAAAACCAGTTTGAAGCTGAGCCTAGCTCTTGATTGAATCAAAAAAAAATTAACTTTACAGTTATTCTATATTTTTTTGCTGGCTATGAAGTGAAAAGAGAGCTCAGAAATCATAACTTCCATCTTACCTTTCCTAAGATAAACATCATCAAGGAAGGTACATGTATTCCAAACTGTAAATCCAGGAAGAGGTGTCTAGATTTTATAGGAAATAGTTCTTTTACAAAAATGAAACATTCTGTCTCCTCTGAAAATTATCAGTTCCACCAGGTTTCTAATTTTGGGGAAGAGTTATTCACAGCTTTTATTGAATTTATAGGTATGGAACAAAAATTATAGGTAGTTAAAGATTTAGAACACGGAGATCATGTTTAACTTGTCTTTCTATTTGGGCAGCAGTGTTTATTATAACTGTTAATACAAAAAAAAATCAAGTTATTCTGTAATATCTTGGAATATTTGATTAGTTTTGCTGACAAGTTTTCAACAGCAAAATTACACACTTCATAATATTTCTTATCTGAAATTATAGAGCAGCATACATAGAATATGATGTAGAATTTATACTTCATGGGGGAGGAAGCTATAAAAGTTTAATATTTAATCATAGTTCAATAATTCAAAGCAACACCATATGTTCATTATATATATTTATACATGGTCATAAAATACATTATACTTAATGTTGTCTGACTGCTCATAACTTATATGCAACCCTTAAATGACTATGAAATGGGAAAGTATACTATGAAACTAATCAGCAGAAAAAAATTTGAAGTTCCTGTAACATTCTGTTCTGCTATCATAACTGTTCCGTAAAGGTAACTTATCACCTTCTTGAGAAAAATGAGCCCAGACAATGAGCTTATATTCATGCATCCCGTGTTTTACCACCACCCAGCACCACTCCCACTGTGCTGGCAGAGCCAATTTAAGGCAGATTGAGATATTCGGTAAAACCTTGAAATTATATAAGGCTCTCACAAGCTAAAAGTTTTTTTATCCCTATTTCTGTATGTTCATGTCAGCTATTTATCATGAGCCCAGCTATACAAACATCAGTATTACAAAATTTAAGGATAAGAAAGCAAATGCTACAGCAGTACCAGAGAATTTCAAAGTCCTCTTTGTACTTTGCACTGGTAACAAACAGATAGATGAGAAATTAACTATTGCTAGTGGAAGAGAGGAGTTTATCTGTGCATTCCCTGAGTAAATTTTAAAAGGAAACATATACACTGAGGATATATAAAGGTGTGTGAGAGTTGTGTTTGAGTCTGTCTCAGTTGTGATACAGTGGAACCCAGATATTGACTGATGCAACTGAAGCCTGTGGAAAAACAAACACAGCAAATTAACAATCACATATTTCTCAACACATGTATGGTTTTGTTAAAAAAAAAAAAAAAAAGACCCAAAAGAAGAAACAAAAAACCCCGCAAACAACAGCAACAACAAATCCATGAAACCCAATCAAAACAAAAACCCCAACCAAACAACAACAACAAAATTTACCTAGGTTCCAATTTTCCACCTGTAAATCTTATCACCAAAAATCTATTTTATTAACTGCCATTAATTATATTGGATTTAAGACAATTATTTTGTTTAAATTACCTTTAAAGCACTGGAAAGAGTGCTGAGAGAAGTCTGTTTACTTCAGATTGACCACATTTGATATAAAAAATTATGATTTGGCAGGAGATACATATAACATTTTGCACCATTATAAAGGTAGAACAATCATTATTTTTCCAAGGCAATTCAAACGTGACTGTTTATTACTAGAGTTGCAAAGTCAATATTACTTTTAAATGAGTGAAGTGCAGGCACATACCTCCTATTGCAAAAACACTTAAATTTTAATTATCCCTTAATCAGAACTAGAGTAAGACTAAGTTTGAAAAAGGACTTTGAACTATAACTTTGAATATTTTCATACTAGTTTCACAATGATCAAAATATCTTTTAAAATTTTGTCCCTCTGAGACAATCAGAGTCTATAAAATTCTTGTTTTAAGTTTCATTTACTTTAAAATTGAACCTGTTATGGAAGGTAAATGTGGGGGAAAAAGTGTACTGCAAGTATCACTTACATTATGAGAAGAGAAACACAGCTTATGGAAATACCACGTCATTGTGCAGGCACCACCTTTGAGCATTTTTGTGGCTGACACAAAAATACATATTTGACTAGCAAGAGAGAAGGACAACTGATATTAGTGGTGCATCTTGTACAGATAATTCTGCATTGCTCACTGCAAATGAAATAACTCCCATCACAGTTTTGCATGGCTCTTGAACCAAAAGATCTGTCTTACGGCTCAATATGCAGAGGTAACTGGGATATGCAGATGGTGTAGGTAGACATCATCCTGTTCCTGTTGTTCCCAAATATATCCTTCCCCTTATTTACATCTTATTGTCTCCTACACTCTCTACATAATAGAGGGGGAAATTGCGCACAGCAGGAATTCAGAAACCCTGCACTTTGACAATCAGTATTTCCTTTTTGTTGGTGAGGGTAAAAGAAAGGGGAGAATTACAATAATTCATGATTCATATGAAAATGATACCTAGTTCCTGCTGAAAAGTGAACTATTTATTTGATAACAATGTGCTATCTAATAATAAGTCAGCATGGAAGTGACCTAAGCAGCATATTCATCAGCACAGGGAATTCCCAACCAAGTGATTATCTACTTTCCAAATCTTATATTGAAAGCAGACTGCTGAGAATCTCTGCAGTAGTTATCATTACTTTCAGTCTGTGTAGGCAGCAATCCCTGTGCACTGTGAGTATTTATTGTCATAATGAGAGACCAAGTCAGCTGACAATCTTGGGTCTAGTACTAAATATCCAGCATGAAATAACAACCTGTAGAACCATTACCTTTTTCTCCCCTTGTTGTCTTTTGTTGTTGAGGGTTTGGGGGTTTTTGTTTTTAATTCATGAAACTGAGATAAATTATTCAAAGGCAGCAGTACAATCTATTTTATGTGGCTGAGCCAAGTCCTATTTGATGATGTTCTCTTCTATATGTATTCTGTTTAAGTAGAACTCATGCCATGCAGCTAGATAGGAACCATGTGACAGTGCACCCTTGCAAAGGATTGCATGCTGTTAGGAAAGCTGAAATTCTAATTTCTCTGAAAAATATTTTTATGTATTTTAATATGGCAACAGGCAACAAATTCAAACTGTGGTTGTGTTACTGAAGTTGATAAAATTATTATAGAATTATGTCAGACATAATGAGTCTTCTCCATAAAGCTCAAACTGCAAACTATAGCCCTGATCCTGCAGAGACCACCACCTAAGCATGAAATTTAGACAGATCTCTCCAGCAGCATCACTGTTGATGAGATCTACTCGCGTGCTGGAACTTACAATTATGGACAGTAAAATAAACCAAACAGCTTTAGAAACAATGAAGTATTCCAAACTGAAGAAAAAAATGCAGATGTGAAGAATTATTCGAGAGTAGTTAGGCTCACAGTGAGCTGAAACACAGGACACACACAGGCCACCAAGAACACATGAGAAATGGTTATGAATTGGTGACATAAACTCTTTATGACCAAAATGATCTGGATTTTCCTCTGTACTCAATTTTCCCTCCAACTTTTATTTTCAATGGAAAACAAGTAAAGTGGTCAGAAGTTAGTCTGATGTGTCCAGACAGCGGTACAATGGCTGAACTGAACTCCTCAGTGGTTCGCTTTCTCCTTTTTCACTTTAAAATTAAATTGTAGTAAATAAATTTTTCACTCACTGAATTGATTGCAGATAATTTAGCTATTTTTTCCTCCCCTGCAAGATGGTTAGGTGGTTTCAAGATGATAAAGAATAAGCATATAAGTAATTTGTTTTTCTTCAAGACTACACCCATTATTTAAAACAGTTAAAAACAATCGAAGTTGAAATAAAACTCTTTCCATGCAGAAGTTAGTTGATGTTAAGAAATGAAGCTAGTTTTTTTGAAGTGGAGTTTATTTATTATTTACTTCTGAATTTAAAGATGAGACTGGATGTATTTTCTGACTATAGTAATACTTACATTTCAATTCAGCAGGATAAGCAGGAGGATACCATAATGTTCTATTTTTTAGTAATTAATTTATCTCTGATTGTCCTAAGAAAATCAGTCCTTTGAACCGTACAATAGGTGGCAGCCCCTCCTTGTGTGCTGCATTATGGACTGGCAGATTTTGGCTGTGCTTGTACTAGCCTTGGATTTGACAAAGTTTTAAGTTCAATTAACTTCAGTAAACTTGTTACTCAAAAGTTTGAAACTGATTGATTAAGCAAATAAATAATCCGTGTTGTTTTCATTACTATCACATTCTCCTTGCATTCTAAATGGGGAAAGATAAACTCAGGAGCACTCTAATGAATTGCTAGGAATTTGTGGTTGTTATCTAATGTTACCTTTCTTTTGGAATGCAATTTATCTTCTTCAGTTTAATTGACTTGTTTAGTCAAATATCATACTGCCAAGCTGAGCTTTCGAAAAAGATATTTCACCAGTTTGCTATATAATGAACTCATACATATCTAATGAGGCTGCAAAGCCAAGCAGAGTACATGCATGTGGGGAAGGAGGAACTGTCCCAAACAGAAGAAACTGTTAGACAAAGGTGGAAGAGACTCTTCCGTTTTGAAGTTTTCTTGTTATTCAACAATCCTTATCAGACTTTGAAAATAAGACAAAAAGATTAGAAAAGCTGCAAAGTTATTTCCTTATAATAGAGAAAATCAAACACCTTCTGTTCCCAGATACTTTTTCTAATAAAGTAAGATTTTTTTTTTTTAAATTTTGAAAGTAAAAAGAGGAATGTCCCCATTAATTATTTTTTCATGATTGTGAAAAAAAGATATCTTGATTATCAAGAAAAACTTTATGTTAATGAGATAGCTAATGTTTTTTCTTCTCAGAACAGATAAAGTATTTCAAAATGACTGAATGAATTTTTACTTACACTATACAACATTCATTAGATTTTGTTAGTTTTGATTAACTCTATGAATTTCAGTTCTTGAGTGCTTTTCAGAAAAGGAGTCCATCTTTCTTGTTAACTGTAGTAACAAAACCCTTAAGTCTCAAGATGATAGATTGTACATTTTCAAGGAAAAATAAGAAATACTACATTTGACTTTCCTGGGGTAGATATGACAAGTTGTAGACTGTGCAATTAAATTTTTAGAAGATGGATTTTGCTTCATGTCTCATGGTTGGGTTACCCTATATCTAACATATATAATATATCTAATATATCAGATATATATATCTAATAAGAGACGAGGTCTGTTCAGTGGAAGTATTCTTAATCTCTCCCTAGTTTTAATAAAATACCTGACCTCACACTGCAGATATACAGGAAAATGTGTGGGTAGCATGCTGCAAATTTTCCTCAGTGAAAGCTCTAATCTGTTTCCATCCCTCAAGATAAGAGAAAATTGTCCCACAGATGGAAAGGTTACTGGGTACAGAAGAGAGAGCATTTGTACAAACTTTACTTCCTTAAGAAACAAGATGAAAAATCTTCACAAAAAATGTCATGGCTTTTATAAAAGCCATGTCTTGGTTTGTCTTGGTTTGAAAGACAGGTGTCTGCGAAGGAAGGTGGGAACCTCCCTCGGAATGGAAAATATGACCCCCTTCTCCCCGAATGATTATAACTTTGAAATTACGGGGCTTTCAGGCAAAGACATGGGAAGAGGAAAAACAGTTGTTTACTGGTATGTATATGCATAACAAGGCAAACCAACAGCAACTCTGGCGTTAACAACAAGCAGAACCACAAACCCAGTAGCAGCCTTCTCTCGGCTGTCAGGCACTTTCCCCTGCGGTGCAGTTACGATCACAGCCGGCAGGGGCGCTGTGGCGCGAGCTCAGCCACCTCTCTGCATGCGGTAATGGCAGGCGCGGCTAGCGGGAAAAGATGGAAAAGGGGCTTCCTTTACAAACTCAGCCGGTCCTGGTGTCCCCTCCATATTGCAAAATGGGTGGTAGCAGGAATCTTGGAGCAGCGGCTGGAACGGCAGAGGCGAGCACACCTGGGGTAGCAAACAAAATGTATAAGAAACTCTGCAGCTGTAGCAGGAGCCGCTGGGTATTCCGGCAGGCACGGGATGCTGGATCACAGCGTAGAGAAAAAGCCCGTGCAGTGGCAGAGAAGCAGCGGGGCTG
Organism: Callaeas wilsoni; assembly: GCA_013398955.1. NCBI lineage: Eukaryota > Metazoa > Chordata > Aves > Passeriformes > Callaeidae > Callaeas > Callaeas wilsoni. The sequence goes on from VWPU01018957.1 coordinate 22,191, forward strand.
GGCAGCGGGCTCCCCAGCACAGCCAGGAGAGGCTCCCTCGGAGGGGCTCGGGTTTTCCCCGAGGCACCTGAGTAGTGGTGAGGGGCCTTTCTAGTGAGGTCGGGTGTTAATAAGGTCGCAGTGCAACGGCCGATCTTACGAGCAAAGGCTCGCCCACAGTGGGAGAAAATAGGAGACGGGACTCCGCAGTGGTGGCAAATTCTTCCCACAGTGACTGCAGCCTGTCTCCTCTTAGATCTCGAGAGAGAGGAGCTGAGCCCAGCCCCTCACTCCCTAGCCAAAATTTCGTAGTATCTCCGCCCTTCCCAAGAGAAAACCTCTCAGCTACTAAAGTGCAACCAGCTGCACTCCTCCCTCTCCTCCTTGGCTACGTCTTTTGTCTCTCTTAAGTACTGGTCTTTATTGTCTCTTAGCAACAAATAGGACAAAATTCCATGAGAGGAAGAAAGAAAAAGAAAAAAAAGGAAAAAGTCTAACCTCCAGCAACATTGAATCAGATTAAATACTTGATGAAGGAATATGAGTACCTGCAATGCAAATCTCCATTGCTGTCAGGATTTTGGTTCTTCCTACATTTCATCTCTCTAGTTAAAAGGTTCTGTAGTGTACACTTGTGTCTCAACATTTTGCATGGCACTACTCTTCAGAGCAACAGACAGAAGATCTAACTTGTAACAGTTTTATGCACCAAAAGTCCCTTTTAGAGATAAGGTAATTTTATGCCCTCTTGCCATCCCATTTAATCTTAAATTTATGTATTTACTTTTAATATTCCGGTTTCTAGTGATGATCTACATGGATGCAGTTCTTCCCACAAATGTGCAAAAGAATTCTTCCTAAATATCTAGAGAGATGAGAAAGGCCTATGAGATCTGAACTGTGATTATATACAGCTTGTCACATTTTCTTTTGAAAAGCCTGACCTTTGTCATTGTATATCCAACAACAAAATTTAGACAAGATAAGAAAATTGATTAAAAGATGTAGAGGATTTTTCTTCCCTTGTTTTGACTCTTGAACATCCTCCTAAGAAAATGAGACATTATATTTGCTATGATATCTAATGTAGTACTTGTAAGGGCCATGTGACTGAATTTTCAGTCCAAGATCTATACAATTGCTACAAGCAGCTGTTCTGATAAATCTGCATAATTTATCATTACTAATATCCATTTTATTTCCTAAGTGACCGTGGGCACCAGTGTTGATTCTGATCTCAGCTTTCATTGAAGTCAAGTGTTCTCAGAGTCACAATTCTGATTGTAACAGACAAAATTTCATGAAACACCCTCCCACACTTCTAACAAGGAGAAAAACCATTATTTACCATGTATGTTACGTTAAGCTTCTAAAAGGTTGTGCAACAAAGTTAAAACAGTAAAACAAGTTTTATATATGCTTTTCCTTGTACTGATTAATATTTTTGTCATATATCCTCACTTATGAAATTAAAGGAAATGTAATGACACAATCTGGTGGAAGTCAAATCTAGTAGAGATAGTGATGCAAATTTGCCAGAATTCTTGTTTTATCCTTTTGTACCTAATGGACAAAATGCTGAGTGTCAAAAGAAATGTATCTCTCACAACCAGCAGTATTCATGCTCTATTTCTGATATTCTCCTGTAATTAATTTTATTACAAAATTGAGAATTATTTTTATTAAGTTTATGAAGACTGTTAAGGTAATCATAAGAAGAGAACAGAAAAGTTAGCTGTACAACCTTCTATTTTTGTTAATACTGCTGTAACAGTCCTTGACTATTAAATACAATATAAATACTTAGTGCTGTTGCAGTTAATGGAAATTTTCCCATTAATCTCTTTGTGTTCTAAGGAGTCCAGGCACAAATTGCATTAGAATTGTATCTGGAAAGTTATTTCATAATTTCTTGATGTAAATTTTACATAAGCAAATCGCATTGCGATAGCTGATGTGAGTATATTCTATAAAGTTCAGTTCTCCTTTGAAGTCTCTTAATGATTTACTTTCTGTCACTCCTGAATCTACCTTAATGCATTATTATGCATGGCTGCTGTTTCAGATGTATTACATCACTCTTTATAAGACTTAAGCTTTATGTTGGCATTGCTTGTCTTGCAAAATCCGTTTAGCTACTGTATTTCAGTTCCTAAGCTTTTGATGAATTTGAAATAATGACTTAAATATTTACCATTTTCTGTTGAAGTGTATTAGAAGAAAGAGATTATGCATGCAGAAAGTGTATAGGGAGTTCAAAGATAACAAATGATACATCAAGCATAGCCTAATGTGGTTTTACTGGAGTAGAAACGGTGGTAATAAATCATCTGCCAATGTTGATAATAAAATACTGCATTGGCCTCCATCAGCCACAAGAGAAAGGTTAAATATTACTTCTTACAATAACCATATGATCTTCATTCCTGACATCCTGACTAAGTTCTATCATCATTTTCTGTAGAAATTGTGATCTTTTTGAAAAATATTCCATTAAGAGTAAAATCCAATGCTTGCTAATCTATAGTGTCCCTGGAAAACCTTCATCCATTTTATGGTTATTGTACCACATAAATTGTCTTCCATTTGGGAGTAAATATTGCCTGCTCTGCAAAAGTCAGAAGGTAAAGCTTGGAATTCATCATGGCCAACTTTGGTTATCTCTGATGATTTCTTCATACCAGTGGAGCTGGTCCACGTAGTTTAGTGTTTAAGGCAGCTAAAACCAGCATTCTTAGCCTTTATGATGCAATTTATTTATTTTCATATTTATTTGTGTGTTGACTTGTTAGATGATATTCTGCGCTGGGGTGACGGGGAGAGAGGTGGTGCAGGGGTTCTTTCTGAATCTCAGGGGGAGAGGCACAAAACCAAATTGCTTCATAAGAGAACTGATTTGATAAGACAGAATAGGAAGAAGAATATAGACAACTAGTGAACCTTATGTCCCTTCAGATGCTGGGCACCCTGTGTTCATGCATCTTCGGATGGAGCCTGGGTGGTTTCTTTCATGGTGCATTGTCCACATCAAAGCAGATCCTGTCTGTGGAGAGAAGCTCTCCCATTTTGGTCCTTAGAGCTAATATGTAATTTCTTCATAAGAAGGTAACCCTATTCCTTAAGGATGTTTTATGGGAACTTCTTGATGTGTTAGCTACAAACCTGAAAAAACAATTAAGAGCAGGATGAAGGTAAGAGAAGTTAATCCATCTGTCCTTTACTGTAGCATTGTCTTCCAGATTTGTGACTGTCCAACCCACCTTCTCAAGGTACAACACACAAATATTATTCGGCCACAGCACTAAGTTTTTCCCTTTGCAAAGAATTTTCCTGAAAACACAACAGCATTTCCCATTAATGTTGAAATATCATTGGTGATCCTGGAAAAATATTTCCTTGTCCTTTTCACTGTCATAGCTATGGCACAAGGCTCTGTCTGATGATGCTCTGAGCTGCATTAGTAAACTGAGTGAAATGTCAATTTTTCGATCTTATCTCTAGCAAAGTTCCTGTAATTGGCATCTGCAGAAAACTGTCTGTCTTCCAAATAGGACCTATGGAATCAAACTTCCTTCATACTTCATTTCCCATTTTGCACTCTGTTGATCGGTCAAGCCACCTCTCTATTCATTACTTAGCTAACTTAAGATGCTTTTATATCCTGACAAGTGTATGAATAAACAACTGTGTTTATAAGAGAATATTTTTGTTAGATATAGGTGGGAAAAAAGATTAACCAGTTGAAAGGAGAAAGATGAGTAGAATGGGATAGAAAAAAGAGACAGATATATTTTTTGCAGAGTGAAAGAAACGAGAAGAGAAAAGACAGGAGAAGGAATTTAGAACACAGCATAAGCTAGAAGTTGTTTTGCTTTCACCAGAAATTAAATTGAAGACTTTGGATTTACAGACCTGTAGTTAATTAGAACAGCAAATGGACCAAGTCTGCATATGCTCTTAGAAATATAATGCAGTTCTTCTGAAAGGTTCTCACAGTCCCTGAAAAGGAAATAACATTTCTAGTTTCCCTCTTCCTCTATGTTTTTATTGTGGATTATATTAGAATTTTCCTTCTGAAATATATAAAAGGATACGTTAGTCTATATTGCTGTAAGGGTTTTAGGAGTTCTTCTTTGGTTTTGTTGGTTTTTTTTCTTTCTTAAGGAATTTTCCTCATACGTGTTGCTAATGGGCCATAATGACTGGACACTTAACAGACAAAAGAAGTTATCAGCTCAGGGGAGAGTGCTGATGGCCCCTCTCTCCTTACGTGAGGTTGCCCAGGTAGGAGGGAGATACTGCGAGACTGGAGACTGGAGAAGGCAGGGCTGGGGACAGCCCCTGGCTCTCGCTCTCTCGCTCTCAGCTGGGGAAGAGGGCCGGCCGGCCGGAGCTGTTTGGAGAGGAGAGGTGACAGCTGTCGCTGTGGTCCAGCCCGGTCCTACCTCTTGTGCCGCGGGGTGAGCCCC